>KZ345313.1:59309-71046 GCA_002352805.1 Teladorsagia circumcincta
AAGGCTATAAATATCAGGGTGAGCACGAAGCATGTACCTCACATCTAGCCTTTGCCTTCCATTTCACCCATCCATCAACTAGATAAGACATTTTCCCTTCTCGCATCTAGTAGTGTCATGTGGAAAACTGCTAACTCAACCTCGAATATTATACGAGATGGATGATGATGATGATCATGATGAGGCTCGACGACCAGATGAGCACCACTAGATAGCTTGCCTCAAATTAGCTCACGAAGATGAGAGTGGACCGGAATGTGTCGGGTGGTTCTACCGGAAGGGGATGTACCTTCGCTTTGGCGACTAGTTGACTATTTGCTATGTTCAAGTCATTTTCACTACAACAATAAATTTTAAGTGGATCCTAATAGATAGTCTGGGCTACTTTTTGCAGCAGCGTTGTATTTGCTCTGGACTCTACAGGCTGCAGAATGGGCTTCAAATACTATCAGGACCTTCTTGTCGATCATCTGCTTCCGTTTTAGAGTGATGTCCGTCGACAGAATCTTCTCATCATGCACGACGACGCCACCATTCACTACATCCGATCAGCTAAAAAGTGGCTTGGCATATATGAAATCAGTGTCAGGGATTGGCCTAATTGCATTGCCGTTGAATCGTTATCAAAATATCTGAGGAATTATTGCGAGCCAGGTATGCGCTCATGGCAAGCAACATAATGACCAGATAACCCGAAGCTTTCTCGTGAGCGTGTCCAGTTAGCCGGAAATTTTCCATTCTTGGACTATTGCAACTTTGCAAAGATTTGAGCAGTAGGCGAACAGCCCATTTGAGGGCAATGAATTTGATTTGTGGGCAAAACAGGGGAGAATGTATGAGCCCCACAGGAATTCCACAAAATCGATTCAAGGGCAATATTTGTTACGGAAATAGCTGCGACCACTTGTCATAAAGCGCTAGCCCATAGATTCAAATGTGGTTCACAGCAGTGGAAAGGTACTGTAATCTTTCCTGCAGCAATGAAGAGGCAAATACTTATAACAAATACCGATACAATAATAGCAAATAGTTGTCGATCAACATTAGTGTCTTATAAGTGTCTTCACGAGCTACCGGACCAGGACTCAGCATTTCATGTAAGAAATGAGCCGAACATGATTTGTTAGGCTTTCCATCAGACTCACGAAAAGCATGGGCACGCTACAGAAATAGATTGCTGTTAAACTGCCTGCATCATATATTCCACGACTCCAAAGGAGGGTGCCAGTAGCGAATATCCCGATCAGAAGATTGGAGGAGTGTGCAGCTGCGTAGTCTGGCATAGCTGACGGTCAACTTCAGCTTGACAGTACTCCGCTCGACACCAGACGCTACCCATTTGTTACTAGGTGGAGCAAAATTATGAAAAAGACATGAGCATGGAAGTTTCGATCCTGGAGAGCTATCTTTCTGCAGAAGACCTCTTATTGCTCTCGTTCTGTTCTCTGTGCCCCTCTCTCCACTTCAAAAGCCACAGCCCTGTCAATTTTTTAGGTTCACTCCCACAGGTATGCAAGCGGTTGACCCATCTTGTTACACAAGCGTCATGAAAAGTGTTCTTTCGCAGCTTACTGGAAGTCTGCAGAGCCGGGAATTCCATCGACCAGGACGTGAGATCGAATTCCATCCCGACTAGGGCAAATATCAAAAAGGAGACGAGGGTCTCCGCTTGAATCCAGCACAGTTAGACATGGCGATGAAAATGACATTTCAATTTGTCGAACTTCATCTGCTTGATTCCTTCGTTTGGAGCATGCTCGAGTCTAAGGAAGAGCAAAGCCTAACTGAGACCCTGATCCCCTGGAAGGCATGGGGTGAGTTTGGCTGAAAACCTACTCGCCACGGTCAATGCACTTCCTCAGCATCTTAGGGCATGTGTCCAAGCCCACTAACATAAGATTATTCCGCGGAAGAAAATGTGCATCTGCTCGGGTTTTTCTATTAATTGAATCTATGATAGCTGTTCCCTTATTTGGTTGATATGATATTTTTAAACACTTCAGATGGTTTCCACAATTATGCCTTAGATAGGAGGAGAGGTGGAGACAAAGAAAGGAGTTGCTTACAAAGGCGCGAATCAGCAAACTTTTCGTCGCGCAAGGTGCCGCTGTTGATGAATGTTTCTCGGCAAAATTTTCCTTAGATATCCTCACATAAGCAGAAAGAGGCCTTCTTTATTGCCTTCACGGTCGAGCTCAAGGAGTCCTACAGTAATCGCTCCTGCCTGAAACTCCTTTATGATTGTTCAATCGGTTAACTGATGGAGAGCTTTCTAGAGACAGTATCTCCGACAGTGCAAGACCCCTTCTGTCCAACGTTGTGATAAAGTCGTGATGGCGCAGGATCCGTCCGGGACCTGGTTGTGCTCGAACCGTGCAACATGCTTCATTAGGGAAATCATCAGATGCCGTCGTGGTGGCTTACTGTGAAGTTTATTGAAAGCGTAGAACTAGCCATAATATTGTGTTGAGTACATTCAGTTTGAATTTAGCGGAGTGTAATTATCCAGCATTAGATATGGGAAGAAAATTATGCTTTTTCAATAGCCCCCCCCCCCGTATGTGCATACATCCAAGAAGACTATTCGTTTTCGATCATTTCAAGGAAATCACTGAGGAAAAAACATACAGCATACAGTAGACCACCATTTACCGAATTAGAGTTCAAGCATACATGTATTAGCCTGAGGGACACTTTCAATACCAGAGATGTCTGAAGAAGGGAAATGTTTGGTTGTGAAGGTAGAAAGGGGGATAAGGAACATCACAGCTCTTCACGACACCTTTGAAAAAGAAATGAAAGCAGTAAAGTCTTTGAGAATATCGAAAAGTTATGGGAGAATCTACCATCTAGAATGACTAAATCTCTGAACAATACTGACACTTGACATGAACTCGGTGGCTGCTCTGAAGAATTAGGATAAACAACGTGGAAGACCACCTTATTTGTGAAAGCCACGTCGACGCGCTGAAATCTGGCAATGTCTCGCGCCGTCATTAAAAATGGACCCAAATTATCGCAGAGTGATGAAAATAGGAAACGAGTTGAATCCATGAAGTGAGCCTGAAATGGAGCTGGGCCAACGACCACTGATTTTGCACTAAAATGTTCAAGCCCTCCCAAACCCTTTCCTTTCTGCACCTGCTTGCCTAACACAACGTTTGTGAAATGGGATGCAACCCGAGGTCCAACTTGCCCAGAGAGTAATTTTCTTCTGGCAGCTATGTAGCAATTGTGAAGTGACGTTTTTTAAGAGTTTCACAATCATGATTTCAAATTCCTTCTGGAACAAATTTTTTTGGTCAGAATTCCCTGATACTCCATGGCCGTCGGCCAGGAGACCCAGTTTCTTACACTTTGCCAAAATTGGTAGAGTAGGTGGGGCCGCGACCGACACTTGCCTTCCTCAGTAGTAAGGCGTCATCGTGCTGCCTTGGGCTAGTCCTAGTATTTGATGCGACCCGCAACATGGACCTCTTAATCGAGACTTGGGTCATCTACAAATTCTGTGTTAAATGAAATTATTTGGATGGGTCACACTAACGTTCGGTAGGCACCCAGGGTCACACAGGCATACGAATCAATTATCTACCTGTTCAAGAGAGCTAAGATTGAAGCTGGTAATTTATTCGTTAGAGAAATCTTGGACTAGTTAATGGATCCCGGAAAAAAAAACAAGGAGTTGAGATATTTCGGTGTCAATCTGACGTACCGTAATCCGTATTCGGTGCAGCTATTTTATATTTATAACTTTTCGTAAAGTTTGAGAGAAAGTAAAGGGAAAGAATAAGACGTCCATCTTCCTTAGAAAAATGGAGCGCACTAAAATAGGAACGTAGCACCCCATGGATGAAGGGCGTGATGCATGGAAGAAGATTGAGTTGTTGGTCCACTTTTTGCTCTGAAATGCACTTTGTTGAATGGGACCCTAATGTCTGGTGACGCATTTTGGCCCATTCATATCGATTCTTATGGAAAAGGAATTTGACTGATCAACCTCACCGCTGTACCATACTCATCATCAAAATGCAATGAAGGTGAATCGACTAAAAGAGGCGGTTACAAAGCTAGCTACACCCTTGATGGTTTCCCCTTCTGGAATAGAGACGGGTTAGAGAAAAAGCTAGCTCAACTTAGAAAAACATCAGCAAAATTGCTATGAATGGGCGTAACTGGAAGAATGGGGACGTTTTCGAGAGGCTAATGTGAGCCATTAGGCGTCGACACAGCGGCAAAACATCATGACCGTTTTGGACTTGGAGGAAATGTTGCGTGAGTAACTCTCTGATGCTCACTTGTAAATAAGGAAAATGACGCGCTTCGAATGGGCTCGACTAAACGAAGATCATTCCATTGCCATGATGAGCTCGGGTTTTTTCGTTACGCACTGACCACCCGTTAACCCATTAGAACAACCACCTGCGTGATCACATATCATACTCGAACAATGTTATTTCAATCGGGTTCAGTAACTTTTTCAAGATCCTCTACAAATGGAATTTAAAGGCAGAGCTTGCGATAAAAAGGGAACCCATTTAATATCAAGGCAGAATTGGTCAGTGATACAGAGATGAAGGAAAAACCATAAGAAGCGGCCCAGAACATCAGAGATTTGACCCCTTCCCTGCCCCTTGTTTTCCACATTGATGCGACTTTTAACGCTATACCCTTCAACCCTTACGCTCTCTCTGCTAAACTGCTAGAGCCAAACGGACAAAGGGTAAGCGAGCCGCGGCGCGAGCGGTGCAGGTATGGCTCTACTACGCCGCTGGGGATATACTCATTGCTGTGAAATGCGCCTCGCTCGCACCCTTACAAGGAGGGTCTTTCGGGTCCTGAAGCGCTTTTCCAAGATGTTTTCTTACATGTTGTAAAGGCTCATGCGAGGAACAGAGAACTATGGTCCATTTTCGTGAACGCTTCCGGGAACCTCAAAACAGTGGTGAAGAAATGGTCCAGAGTTCAATCCCCCATGGTGGCGAATTTTTCTTTCTTATGTTGGAGCCTCCAAACTGTCGCCAAATCACGAGGATAACATAACATGTTGATCAATGCTTGTGCCATTTGGGCACAATTTGGAGGCGCCAACATGAATTGCAAAAATTAGCCATCACGGAGGATTGAACTACCATCTCTTCTCCACTATTCTGAGCTTCCTAGGCACGCTCAGAAAAAGACGAAGCATGGTTTTACGTTTCTCGCATGAGTTCCTACGAAGTGCTGGAAATCGTTTTAAAAAAGCGCTTCATGTCCTGAGAGACTTCCCTTCTCAGGGAGCCCGCCTACCCTTTGACTTAGTGTATCGCCCCTTCTTCGACTAGCGACCGTATCGTGGACTTATCCATTCAAGAAAAAAAAAACAGTCGATAGCGACCGTTCATTTGATGCCCTAGTTCTGATTTCCTGGGTGGTTGTCAGTGCAAAGGCTCGACGCATATTCCGTAATTGGTAGTGCGAACGTCTGCAAATGCAGACCAAGCAATATAAATGACGAAACCCTATAAAGTTCAGGTTATTGATAGTTGTAATGGCGGCTAATTGTTGATGTATGGCAATTAGTAAATTTATTGCCTTTCGTCAGCGGAGACCACTACATAGGTTGAGACCACTCTCACTTGTTTTCGGCCTTTGTTACGGATGCACCTGGATGCGAAATACAAAATTATGTATGGGTGGGGAGGTATAGTAAGAAAGGGTCACTCTCTCCATATTCAATACGGAATAATTACAATTTGCTCTTTCAAAATAATTGCACTCAATAAAGTGGAAGTGGACATCTCATCAGAAAACTATATACTAGTAGCCTTCTACATCGACATCAGCTGATTTTCCTACGGGAACGTTACGTACCTTCGAATTCAAGAGGTCCTCAACGAATGATTGATCATTAGGACTTGATGTGGAAGAGACGGGGTCTCATATAGTTACGACGGCTTACGACAGGAAACGAAAAAGACTATAGGTCTGAAATTCATTTGTATGCACTTCAAAGAATTGGTCAATTTGCTGGAAAAAAGGATCACGAATTTGGCTTTTTTTCCAAGTGTCAGCCCATCAAAAAGTCATAGCACAAAAACCCTCATGACTTAAGTACACGTTCCCATAAAAAATAATGGCGAACGAAATGAGGTTTCTAGAGATCAAGGCATTCAAGCTTAAGCGAGTACAAATCCATATCACGTGCAGCCTTGAAGGAACCTGATGCTACAATCGTGGCTACTTTTCTGCTCTGAGTCTCCTAGTTTATAATCGATTATGGAGAGCACTTTTGAGGGGAAGATAATGGGAACCGCTTCGAAAGTCTCGCTCCGCAAGTGGTCAATAAGCTTCTGGCTCAAACGTAATAATATTATATTATATTATATACCAGTTGGCGCGGCACGCGTTGCGCGCTTAGCACAGTCTGCGGCGATATGGGATGGGCACCGCAAATTCTCAATTTTGGCCCAATACACTCCGAATATTTGCCTTTCAAGCTGAATTCTATACGATTGCCCCATGCCTCATCCAACGACGGCTTTTGACCTTCCCTCCTTCGTCCACCAATTGTCCGTTTCTCCCGTTCTCGCACTGCCTCTGGAATTTGTGAATTTCGTGGCAAACTCCGCCTATTTCTCTGCATGTCCCACCTATCTTCTTCTTCCTCAAAACCTCTCCCCACTTCACCCGATCTGAACTGTCTCCGAGCCGATTTATATTTTTGGTGGCGAGACCTGCTTTCGGTGTATCCTCCGCACAGCAATAGAAATTCACTTCCTTCCCTTCGCCCACTTCACTCCCAGTCTCCAAGACTACTTGGCGCCGAGTTACAAAGTTTCGTGTGGAGCTCAGCCCGCTTCGGACATGCCCCGCCCACCAATAGCAGTCGGGCTCAACTCCCTCGACTACCTCTATGCACCTTTTCTCTGGTCTCCGGGATTTCTTAGGACCGAGTTATGAATTTTCATTGCAAACTCCGCTCACTTTGGAAATGCCCGTCCACCAACAGTAGTTGAACTCTACTCCTAACCCACCATTATCCACCTTTTTCCCAGCCATCGGAATTGCTTGGAACCAAGTTATGAATTTTTATTGCAAACTTCGCCCACTTTGGACATGAAGTGCCAACCAACAGCAGCTGGGCTCCACTCCTCCACCCACCTCTACCCACCTTTTTCCCTGTCTGCGGGACATCTTGGAACCGAGTTATAGGTCTGGGAGACTTAATTATTAAGTATCCGGCAAACACGGCCACCTCGATGCAAACTCTGCCTCTGAGGGCAGTCGGCTATACTTTCGTTGGCGGATTCAATTCACTTTTTTCCCGGTCTCCAGGGCTTCTTGGAACCGCGTTATGAATTTTCGTGGATAACCCCGCCCACATTGGACATGCTCACCCCACGAATGGTCATTGAGCTCCAATCATCTACTCACATCAATGCACCTTTTTCCCGATCTCCAGGGCTTCTTGGAACCGAGTTACGAATTTTCTGGACAACTCCGCCCACTTTGGTCATGCTCCGCCCTCCGATAACACTTGACCTTCGCTCCTCCACTCGTCTCTATCCGCATTTTTTCGACTTCCCAAGTCTTCTGCGACTCGAAATATGAGGGCTTGTAGAAGTCGCCGTAAACTTGAAAGCGCGCTCCGCCCATAATGGGCGGGCCTCCCATCACGTCACGTATGCTGGGAGCACCTTAGACATTGCTCCTTGCGCTGACTTTTTCACTGAACTATAGACTTACTCCAAACCGCGTTATGAATTTTTGACAAAGCACTGCTTCTGGAGAACGCCCTCCCACCGAAAGCGGGACTCCCCAGTTCGACATGAACTACCAATGCACACCTTTACCCATTTTTTGGCCCAGTTCCGAGGTCGTTTTGCCACTGAAATTAAAATCTTGGTCGTCGGTACAGTTCATTTCGATGCACACCACGCCCACTGCGGCGGGGCTCGGTCTAGCTGATGTGTGTTTTCTACTTCATGAGACCTTGCGCACCCATCTCACACTTGACCCGGTCTCTCCAGACGGGTCCTCCGGAGCTAGGGAATTTCATGACAGACATACAGAACGACACACGACACACGACACACGACAGGCGAAACGCTTCATAGTAAGTAGGATATTCAAATATTGTATGATATATATGATATCTTCAAATATTTAGAGTGGAAGTGGTGTAGTGACAAGTGAGCTGCTTACCGGGTGCTCTACCGGGTGCGCAGTCTTCAAGCCTCCCATCCTACCGAGGTCAGTTGCTTGGTACCAGACTTGTCTGGGGGAATAAAAACAATGACTTTAAATCGGCTGGCCTCGCAAGTCATTGCATAGGCCGCATAGCATTCAAATTGATACTGAGAATTCACCAATGGATGTAGAATGTGTGCCGCATCCCAAAAAAGGGACTGATCTACGGCGAATGCTTTTTGCTTCATCTAAATATTTCATATTTCAGCCGAGACCAGAAATCGGGAGTACTAGAGCTGTGCTATCCTTCATAAAACGCACTCCCTGATATTGCCCAGCTCCTACTTGGGAGAGAACCTCAATGTTTTTCGGTTCAAGTATTTGCTGAAGTGCAATCAGTACTGGGCACTTGTGATAACGTCCGCACCGAGTCTACACAAAAAAAATTCAAAACAGCAAAAAGTATATGTTTCACAAGAATACTGGGTTGTGAACAAAACTTTCGCTCCATACAGGAGTCGAACCCGCACCTCTTGCTTACCGGGCAAGTGCACTACAGGTAACGCTACAGGGGCACCATTTCATCCCAACTCAGCTTTTACTGGTACAGCTTTTGTTCACAACCCATTAGTCTTGCGAAACATTCGCACGGCGAACTGCAGCCAAAAACAGCAGTTAACAAACAAAAAAAGGCGAAAATGATACTTCCGTTTATTTGAAATGATCTTATTGCCGATGAAGAAAATCATCTGCTCTAAGAACGCTCCATGTGCAGTATCCCTTTCAACTGCCCTTACGACAAGCCACTCGATGAAGTCCACACGGAGCGTTTACCGAGCGGTAGTAGAAAACACTCGATTCGGCAATTTGATATATGGAATAGACTCAGAGGGGATGCCTCCCTTGTGAAAAACAAATTTCACGAACAAGTTGTAAATACTTTACATCTTCCACCTACGCAGAATGAACCAAATGAGAATAAAGTACGGTACATGCTGATGATTTTCAAGCTTGAAATGTGATGTCGATCAGTTTGTCGATGAGAAAGATCTTTTGAAACGGTATAGCATGAGCAAGTAATTTTAGCAAATCCTTCTTACATACGTCCATTCCTCTCATTTTACTCATTGTTCCTTTCTTTCTCTTTCTTGTATTTCTCTTTCACTCAGACTCGAAACAGATAGCAGAAACGTCGACTCAACTTCATATACAAACCTAAACGGGATTTTTCTCAAATGTGTTTGGTTGGAAACATAGTTCATTCGCGGCTTGGGAAATCTATGAAATATGGTGTTGTCTCAATCCTCAATGATCGAAATGTACAGCAACAGCGTGGAGCTTTAAAATCAATTCATTCTCGCCATTTGAAAGGAACTTCCGGTAAATCAAATTCGTAAGAAATTTGGGTTCCATTTTAGGTTGTCCCATGAGTTCGTACCACTTCCTTGCATCATCATCATCCACAACTTCATTTAGCGAATTCTAAGTGTGATCAAGTAGGCTACGAAGAGCTCCTACCTGAAGTAATCTATACTCGAATCATGCCCGCCTTAACTGCGTCCTCGAGTTCAGAATGGGAATCGAAGAAAGGCATGTTTTTTACACCTTCACTTATTGACCTCCACTGAGCCACAAACCGGTCGAAGCCAGGAGAAAGTCTTGCCTTGCGATACACATCCTCATTCACCATGCTGTGTCAGAACGGTCGAACCTAATTCGCTCTGGGGACTGCAGCCTGGAAGAAACTTTGTTTCAGGAGAGCAGTCGATGTTCCACGTGGACCTGCTGCGCTCTCCCACGAAAGCCAGCCGGACGAGTTGTTTTCCTATGCGGACATTTCAGGTACACGGTTGATAGAGATCTGACCTCGTTGGGAAATTATTGAGGTTTGGACAAAGAAATCCCCAAAAACTGAACAGTAATCACAAAAGAGCATCATGAGTTCAATCAACAGTATCTATCCTGTTCTATCCCTAGTCGGTGGCCGAACAACGCCACTACTGGTGATAAAAAGTGGCTGTTCTATGCTAATCATCTGCCGTAGCACCAGTGGTTTTATCAGTCGGAAGGAACTGAAAAACGGTCAAATCCTGGAAAACCTTTCGGTCTACGTTTAGAAAGTGAATCGCGAACCATTCACGGGACTTACCCCCAATTTTGGCCTTGCATTAGACCAGGCCTCTTGTCATCAAAACCTGGTCAGAAAATTGCAACTGATACACACAAAATTTAATGAAGTGTGCCCGCTTAACGACAACCGAGACCACCTGTTTCGAAAATGGTACGGCTCCAGATTTCGAAAATTAGCTAAGGCTTCGTACCAGATGCTTCGTGCAGCGGTGATCAGAATCCTTCCGAGCCAACTATTCGCCCTTGCTGAGAAATCATCTTACAGACAAAAAATACGACTCAAAGAAGGAGGTCGGAATCGACCTTGCTGCCCCTTTCAACTTGGAACTACAGACCTTCTAAGCGCACGGCACTGATTCTCCGCTAAAACGTTAGCAACAACTCACTGATAGTAACGGTCTATATATTGATTGTGGATATGTGGATACCATTTTTCTTGAGACGATGTTAGCTCAAAGATTGTTTGAAAGTGGCACGAACTTTTGGAACAACCTATTAGAATAATTTTTTATTGAATGGATTGGGTTTGATTTTTGCTCAAATTTTTCCTCAAATTGCTGAGTGAATTCCACGTCGAGAACGTTGTAGTAGAAGCCCCGAGAACATCATAGTTCATAACGGCCTCGCCACATACCACCTCAAAATCCACGCCGGATTAATAAAATATCAACGGAACGGGAATTTTATTTGATGTGGTATAACATATCAGCTTATTTGGAAAAAAAAACTTGAGAAAATGAGAAATGAACATCTAAAGACGAACTGCCCATTCGAAAAAACGAAACGCATGTTCACTCACAAGAATTGAAAAGTGGAAACTTTTCACTGTTTCTAAGGTGAAAAAATCCATAACCAAGCACTTAGAACCAGCGCAAGAAGAAAATTTTCTGCGTGACTGGGAAGACAACTTATTCTGCTGAAAGAACTCCGAAAGCGAAAGAAATCCACGGAAATCACCGTTTGAAAGGAAGTGCAGGCGTGACGTAGATAAGAGAGCATTTGAAAGCAACGAGGAAGCGATGAAGAGGAGGAGAAACATCCGTTTCGGCGCCCCCACTTCCTTGCTGGACATTTTTTTGAGATGAACCTAAAGACCGGCACTGTGAGTGCGCGTTTAGCGCCAAGTGTGTGTAATATAACGATGAGGACAAAATAGGAAATCGGTTCCGTGATCCATGTCGCAGAATGATTCTTCTGAAGCTTCTGCGCATTTTCAAGTGTTGACAGTGTGCCTCCTCAAGGGTGTCTACATATAAGTCTTCCACATTTTCTCCGCTTATGCTGCAGAGCTCTGAGCTTGCTTACTTTGAAAACAGAGGGATAGGCCAAAGAGTTCTTTGATTCTGTGTAGCGCCACTTTTTTAGCTACAGTATCCGACAAGATTCCTTGATATCAAATTTTCAAAGGATTACGATGAAAAACAACCCGTTCTATGTA
>KZ345314.1:8486-18699 GCA_002352805.1 Teladorsagia circumcincta
TTGCCTTTAAGGGACAATCCACCACTATTATAGATTATTAGATTGAAGACGGAGTTTGCGATTAGAAGGCAGCTCATTAGAGTCAATGTAATCATTATGCTCTCTGGATGGTGTAATAATAAATTTCTCACATAGGAACAACAACAACAACACAACACATAGAAGCTCACCGGTTTTTGAAACCGATAATGCAATCTGCGAAGGGCATGAAAGAAAAGGTGGCGCTCTCTAGAGTATTGCTTTCAGGCTATACTTGAATCTTATTGCGTCAACTGAACGCGGTTTTGTGAGGCCATTGAATGTTTTTGTGCCAATCGCTGTACGCGGCGCGACCGCGGATGCTAGCGAATCGCTCTATTTACAAAGTCTGACATCGGCCCACGAGACGTTGCGCCACACCTAAGGTCAACCGAGTGTTGGACATTTCAAAATTTTTGCGACACCCTGTATGAGCTACTTATGCCTTTTTGCATAATTTTATGCCCTTCATCGATGTATGGGCACGGAAAGGTGGTGGATAATGGGAAATTCGTTTTGTCTCGTTAGAGGACGTGGATCTAGGCAATATGACTCTCTAATCATGTATGGTAGTAATTCCCGAAATTTTGCATAAGCCCAGGTACGAGTATAACCGCAGAGATTTCCTTTTCTAGAAATCTACCAGGCTCTTTTTGAATTTCCGATTCTCCCCTTTTAATGACATGGAGAACTAAGCCTTATAGTAGTTGCGTTACTTTAGGGACCTTAATTCGAAAGCTTATATCTTTTTTTTCAAAACCAATACAAAGAAAATAGAGAACAGAAGAAGCAAAAAGTGTTTTCCTCCCGAAAAGTCTTAGAACTGTTGCAAGTGTTCCATTCTTCAGAATATTGTCCCGTTGTTCCGTTTTCTATGCACATGCAAGTTTTCAACATTCAAACTTTCTTCGAAAATAACATTTTGCGGACCTCTGAGAGGCTAACCAAAAAGTAGAAGATGAGCGCAGCGAAGAGCAGCTTTTTCCAAAGATCACTTGTTCGAAAAATAGTCCCGTTGTTCCGTCTTTCGGTGGTATATGGTCCGATTATGAGAACGCGCGAGTTCTCGTTGTTCAAACTCATAATTTCCTCCCTAATTAAACTTATGCAGATTCGGGGGTAATAAGAAACTAGAAGGACTATCAAAAAAAATAGTGAACTTCTTTTGAAAGACCATTCCTTCGAGAAATACTCCCGTTGTTCCGTTCATTCCCTTCATTGTTTTTTTGCGAGTTTTTAACTTTTAACGCCCATAATTTTCTTCAAAACTGGTATAATGACAGGCGGTCGAAACCATTAAAATGTACAAAATCGGCGCTTTATAGCGTATGCTAGTTCTCCTAGAAAGCTCTGAAATGGAAGCTTTTCTTCTGTCAGAATTTCCTATTAGGACTCAGAAATCAATCAGCCGCATTCGTTCCACTTTCCTCCACTTCGGTTTGATATGAAAGCACTGGAATAATCTGATTGCTCGTGCTCGCTGGAATATGAAGTGATTTAGTAAGCATTTCCGCTCTTATGGTTAAATGAGCCATTCAACCGCCTGTGGTGAATTGTCGCAGTGGTAGTTGAAAGTCTGTCCTCATTTGCCAGTTTGCCAGCCATGCCTCGGTACTTTCATATTCTGAAACTGGTACTTGAGCTTACGATTCCCCTCAAATACGACCCCCTCGTTGATCTCTGCGCAACGGGTGGTTGACCCTCACCACATTCCCAGCGCGGCAAAAACTCCAGCCTCCGAATGACGTTCAGAGAGATGAGCAATACCGCACCGTATTCAAGCCATTGTACAGGGTATTCCATAAATACTGCAACACATTTCGAGCTTCAGTTGTGTGGATGTTTTTAGTTTTTCTCCCAAGGTTGACATAGCTCCAGTTTCTACAACTACTCGTGATAATCTTGCCAAAGGCACTGCTTACCATTCCTTGTACATCTGATTGTGCACCTAAACCTCAAGAGAGGTCCTAATCCCTCATACAGCTAGGTCGGACATCTGGTGATGCACATCGTGCTTCCTTGGATTTGCAACCGCTCCACTGCCTACTATGTACTAAAGAGGAGACCACTAAGAGTAGTCTCTGTTGCAGCTGCCCCACAAGTTCTGGCATCACGGATCCCAGGAAAACTATGGAAAAGCGAAACGACTGCAATACCCGGGTTAGCTCGAGAAAGATGACTAGAACACTGTGGTTTCTAAGCACAGTCATGTAGAGATTGGTCAGATAATAACTGCCTACGGCCCACAATAAGTTGCATAAGCACCGCTGCCCAATCCAACGGGTGGAGCACAGCAGAGACAGAAAGTTCAAAGAGCTGGTGTTCAGGGCCTGAAATGGCGATTACGCGGGCACCGTTTCCGTCGATAGCAAAATTCTTCAAGAGGAGCTACAATCTCCAAATTCCGAGGAGGCTCGCATGAGGTCATGTGGAAGCCATTGAGAGTAGAAGGAATATTCGCCGCGAGCAGAAGCCAATTATTATCACTATTTGGGCAGCGGTCTCGATCACCGGTTGCTCCACGCAACTGTCTGTTGAAAAGCGAATGAAACTCGATTCAGATCTAGCTAACGAATGTTCCAGTGCACCATCTGTTACTAAGCTGTCTATCCCTCCCAAAGAAGGATGACCTTTTTTCAAAGAGAAGTAGCTTCTGCAAAGGGGCAAAAATTGTCCAGGACTGGTCTTATGATGCTGTTCCCGATTTCGCACCCTCAAAGGAATGGCTCTCATATCTCTCGATTTCAACATGCTGAGCCATCCTATTCGGGCCATATTAGGGGACAGAGCCTGCAGTAAACAATACATCCAAAAAAAACTGAAGCCTTTTCTGTAGAAAGTTTCGAAGAAGACACTGCAGAATGCCATGCGGGAAACACTAGAGTTGTGTTAGAAGCAACTGGGAGCGATACTCACAGCGACAGGGGAACCTATCGAATAAATGTCATTCCTTTCAACACCTCAATGAATGAGTAAAAATTGCGCGTGACCACTTGAAGATACGTCTACTTTGAGAGAAGTTACAAGTTAGGAAAAATGTTGCAGTGTTTATGTAACACCCTGTATTCAGTGCCTTTAAGAGTACTGTCCGTTGTCTCCGTTGGAAGTGCTAGTAGGGCAATCTGATTTCTCACCTCTCCCCCACATTGCTCAAATTCACTGTACCCCTTCTACCAAAGCCTAGCTCCATCGAGGCATATCACCATTGAATAAGTTACCCGTTAGTTGTCTGCGCTCTCGCTCTTCCCAGCTGAAACTAATGGCATGAAGAGCAAGATGGCGCGCAACTTCGTGCGCCCTTCTTTTCGAATGCCTCCAATTTCCTCCTCATTGTATATCCCACCCGCATCAGCTTCCGCTCCGTCCTTCTCATCCGTTCCCCTGATCTGGAGCAGACTCCGAGACAGAGGGATTTTAGCTACCGCGACCCCAACCTCACAACAGCCGAAGTACGGTCTGTGCATTTACTGGTATTGCCTGCACAAAAGCTTTTCATTGGGAGAAATTAAGTGATCTAATGTTCGGGAAAAAACAGATTGCCATCAGAACTCAAAAGTAGTATTCATTTCAGTTAACTCCGCCACCGTACGAGATAAAAGTAGATCAGAAGTGCTACTGGAGGAATCAGCCTGTTACATGTGAGTTTCTATTGAGCCAGATGATTGAAAATGGCCTCAAGTTTGGAATTTCTGGGGCTCAAAAAATCCTTTTGGGTTCCATCCACAATCACGAGCTGGTCGCATACACAAGAATTGCCTTCAATTTTTTTTTCAGTGCACCTTCAAGGGTTGAACGATACCGTATGGTACAAAGGGTTCGTTATCCAACCTTTCGAATGGAACAATGGTCAACTTGGACAAAGGTACGCTTCGGGTGCCGAGTTCATGCTTATCTTCACTGCCACGATCGACTGACCGACGCGAAACCTCGCACGGCGATTCGCTAGCGAATCGCTGGATACGAACGTTACGCCAGCGAATCGAACTTAGCGCCAGCGACTCGACTGTGTTTGAAAGAGGGTCTAGACACCCCACTAGGGGATCTAGGCTCCACACTACGGGAGTCTAGACCCACCACATTCGAACACTGTCGAGTCGCTGGCGCGAAGTTCGATTTGCTGGTGCAACGTTCGATTCGCTTGCGCAACTCCCGCATCCATCGATTCGCTAGCGAATCGCTCGATTCGCAAAGTCTAACATCGCCCACATCAAGAATTCGCGCGGGATTTCGAAGTGGCGCACGGCAAATTGTGCCCGCGTTTCCGAAACGGCAGTTACCGTATCCATTGCAGACGGTTCTTCGGAATGTTCTACAACAGTAATGCGGTAGTGGCCAATAGTAGGCACTCCATCGAAATCAGCTTCAATTCATCTCATTCGACCTTTATTCACAAAAAAGTTATGATGTAATCAATCCCCACTAAGACCTTCTTGGAGAGCAAGGGTAAAGTTTCGCGAATCGAAGGCGTCAGTGAGCAGTTTTATTTGGAACACTGCAGTGGAATACCGTGAACGCCCGCCCTGCAACGGGAACGGTAGTTACCGCTTTCGAATCACGACGTGCACGATTGCCTCGGCTGTTGTGGGTTCTGACTGTGAATACCGCATATGCTTTGGCACCGAATTGGAGGAGACAATTAAAATGCAAAAAATGCCATTGAAACGGAATCGAACCACAAACCGTCCGCTGCTCTCGCTAATGCCACCCCACTACATTATCCTTTGACCATGAGCTTACTATCCGAGTGTATACTATTGGAAGCTCTAATGCCAAAAAAAAGTCAATTTCAGAATGGGACAATTAATGCGTCTCGACGATAACGGCTCATGGCAGCAACAATGTTTCAGGTAGTATTTTCCAAAGCTAAATTGTTCACAGGAATTCTGTCTAGTTATCGTTTCCAAGATTCAAAAACTCTGCTACACATTCTCATGACGAGAAGAAGAAGCATATACGACTGTGGTGGAAGATCGATGAGGACAGCAGGACTGTGCAGTTTGTGTAAGGTTTCCTATATCTTCTTTGGTATACAGTAATAACATATTTCACGTCCTCAGCGCTGAAAAAAAAAATCCGCGCGTATCAAATATTTGATTAAATTCTATTCCGAATGACAAGAAAACTTTTCAAAGATACGATCCGTGTTTATCAATCATGGAACTAGAGGAATCTCGAATCTAGAAGAGTCTCTCCTTTCTGACTTTCACAGATTTCGCGCACCTCCTATCTTAGTATCAATCATACCTTTCCGATCGGCTAAAGTTCTGCTTTTGTTTCCACTCAAGTTTATGAAGAACCAGATTATGCTGATAGCGTTTAGAGCATGAGCTTTTCGTTTTCTTTCTCGAATATCCATTACCGCATCCCTTTGGACCATTGATCCTCCCAGTTGAGTTGAGATTCTATGGTCAAGTCCTAAAGGCAGCGATTACGATAAGTTCTGCAGAGGTTTAGAAGGGATGTGGAGGGAGCTCAATGGTAAGCCAGTGGCGAAAAAAGAACAAAGAAATATGTCAAGAATAAGCAAGCGGTACCCGCTTGTTTCCCCTGATTTTCGCTCCAGTACGGGCTGTGGCTATGACGAGAGACGAGTGGCCAAGTTTGCCGCTACGCGTTTCACTGCAGCATGCAAATCCACGTTTCCGTCGAGTTGCTCCAGTTGTACTGTTGCTGACAAGACCGCTCTTCCAACTCATCAACTAAAACTGTAGGAGGATCGCATTTGGGGGCTGAGTGCTGCTCATCAACCAGTGCACTATTCATCGTGAAAGCGCCACATTTCATTACCTTGACAGCGAAAGAACTGCTTCGTGTGGCGCACATATTTCCCCGATGCGCTCTCCCTTTATCGTAATCGCTTCCTTTGAGGTTTTGATTATTAGAGGTAAGATTAGGGAAAAATTTATAGCAGCTCTTTATTTCATCGAATGTTTGCATGGTTTCGTTGCAGATTGTCTCACATCTTAGAAAAATGTTCTCATTTTCAGAGCTACCGTAGTTAAACATCAGACGATGTTCTGGGTGAAATCCGTGCTATCGCCACCGATTCCGCCGTGTCGAGTGTCGAAGAACGGTATTGAAAACTACGAGAAACCGCTGCCAACTCCGCCACCTCCAGTGAAACAATTCAAAATGGACACCAACAGAGTGTTTGGTGGTGACCGAATTCCAGCCCTACCAGCAGCAACTCCAGCTCCTCCAGCTCCAGCTCCACAACCAGCACCAGCAACGGTACCAGTGGTTCGTAGTGGTACCGCTTCTACTGCTTCACGTGGTCGTACCACGTCTTTTAATCGCGGCCGCACAAACACACGCAATCGAGTCCCATTCAATCGCCGTCCATTTGGGAATAATAGAATGAGAACGCGTCTGCCGTCAGTCCGAAGACCTCGTTAGGATGTTTCCAGCATGGAGCATTTGCATCACGTTAATATTATATTATTCTTGTAGAAGTGTTCTGAGAACCGGAACTCGATTTTTCAATAGAGGGGGTATGGGCGTGCCAAGCAAATTCTGACGCGCGCGGTTGCGTCGTCACGTCAGTCGTCGCGTTGTCGCCATTTTTCGTTGTTCCCCTATATATGCGCATTCATTACTGCCTCATGTTAAGCCGTGGAGCACATTGAATTTCAGAATACTCAAAACATTTGGTTTTCTGAGCCAACAACTACGCGGCGCAAGCGCACGCGCCAAAATTTGTCACCCTGGCACCGTCCTCCGTTGAAATATTGTGTGAACAATAGCAAACTACTAATGACCCTTGCGTTAATTTAGTTACCACGTAGAGGATACCTGCGAATAAGCTTATCTGTGGATGGGAAAAGTAATCAAAAAACCATCAGGTAGCAGTGTGGCAATGGCTTGGCAAAACGGGCATGCTCTTGACACCATAGTTTTTTAGTTTTGCTTCTTTACTTTTTTCACCCTGGCTGATACCTGCGATCCGTCAAGGTTCACCCTGCTGAGCAGTAAATGCTCCACACTACGGCTTTCTTTGGTTTTTCCGACATTCTTATATTTTTGTTTGAATTTCACTCACTAACCCTAACAAGTTCACATTGAGTTTACGCTATAAGGAGCTTAACCTCAGCCACTATCCAAGCACTGCTGTGAGTGTCCTCACTGCACTTTAGAAGCAACACATCCGACTCACTGTGAGCTGCACTCGTCGACACTCCTGAAATAGTGATTTTGCCTCATTACTATCAACTAACCTCAATCAATCGTTGAGTTGTCGCTGCTGTGAATCACGCCTAATTCACTTCAGTTTTGCTGTGTGTACTCGCCACCCACCGTAATAAACTATTGCCATTGCTTGCTCACATTTTTTGGTTATCAAGTTATTGATTCTACCTGGCTTTTTTTCCTTGTTCGATTTCAGTTCATGCCTTTCTTATGCAGGAATGAAGCATGAAAAGCACCGACGACGGAGCATTTTTTGACAAAGTCAAATAAACATTACACAAGTTGCATGACTCGACTGTAACGCGAGCTTTATTGCATTCGCGCTGTAGCCCTCTCAGGCTGCGTGTATACTCAACGAACGAGCAGCTGGCTGCTCATGCAAAGCATAAGCAACTGCCTGCAGGCTTTTTTTTGCAAACGCTATTCCATGTATCAGTTACTACAAAGGAGTCTACCTCGTATCTGCCTATATCAGATCTGCATGCAATCATAGCTCTCTCGCCGCGATTAATCCCCTTTTGGGATGCGCCACTCATTCTGTTTTTGTTCAGAATTGCAGTGGCAATTTGAACGCGATTTGGCCTATAAAATGACTTACGAGGTCTAGCCTATGTAAAAGTTAATGTTCCATCCTCCCAGACAAGTTTGGTGTCGAGCTGCTAAAAGACGCAGCAGTGAGGAAAAACAAAGACGAAAGCGTCGTGGGACGGGTCCTTTTTTTTCCTTTTTGCCTTGGGGGAATCATACCGGAGCTGACCTCATCAAGGTGAACGCTCTGTTGGGCCACTTTACTAGAGCGGTCAGAGTCCGACGGGCATAAGGACGATGACGTCTGGAGAGCTGGGTAAAGCCTTGCTACGCCACAGTGGTGCGTCCTTCCACGCGATGGTTCACGTACAGGGATAGTTAGAGAATCGGCCCCCATCGACACCAGTAGCAGTGGTATAGTAGCATTCTACCTGTTCCAACATCTAACTCACGGTGAAACCATACTTCAATGAAAACCTAGAACCGCGGAGTTCTGTCGAATAATTCTTTAGGGAACGCTAGCGCAAAATGCAGATAATAACAGCCAGACTCGCTAGGGACGAAGTATTAGAGATCTGCTCTCACCTGCCCTTCACCTTCTTAGTGGTACGTGCCATGGTGAATGTTGAAGCTGTGGGAGAGACACATACTTTTTCCGGACTCCTTTTCGAGAGCCTCCCTCTTCAGACCGTGTAAACTTGCACCCACTCAAAACTCGCACAAGCATGAAGTCAATCCAGCACGTAATCGAGTGCACGTCTACCTTATTCACCATTTGTGAAATATTAATTCACGAAACACGTCAAAACTCCAGTAGTCACACTCACCAGAGCGCAATTTTCCCTCACTATGCACTCAAAAAGTTTTTCAACTGACGATTGAAATGCAATATTCAAATGGCGATTGAAAGGCAATGTACAAAATTTCTGGTTCAGTTTCGATCAAGGACAACTCACAAAAGTTGCAAAAATAAGTAAAAGTTCCAAGAGGTACCGCAGTGGAGAACAAATGAAGGTAAAATGCCTGAAACTTGCAAAATGGGACCCTGGTTTTGCACTTTGATTTTCACGTTGTACGTCTCTTAACGACTGCTGAAATCATCAATGTCAAAGCTTTGCTCTGCCTACCGGTCTTAAGGGTTAGAGTCCATAAGCGAGAGGCCAGTGACTGGGTAGCCCATGTAAGTCTGTGTCTGTTTCTGACCAACATTGCTCGCTCAGAAATGGTTCACCTTCACACTTCCACCCAGACAGTGAACCTCTGCTCAAGAAGGAGGCAAACAGGGCTACTCTGAAATGAGCCTTCTTTTTCGGAAAAAACTCGTTGGGTCAGAAGGAAAATTAGACTAAATGTGGAGCACCATTTGATTTAGCCGGCTGACCTTTTCGTTTATTATAACCGCGTAAATGATGCCTCTGGCGGCTGCGATGAGCCTCTTGGGAAGAGTGAGAGCTGGGCATCTCACTATTTCTGAAATGGTTTCTCTGCTCCCCTGTATACTGAAGACAATGTGAGGGTGTGAGAATGGGAAGAACTCCTCTATTGCCGTCGCCTGGGTGAAGGCAAGCTTTCGGCGTTGATCAATCTCGTTTTGAATACACCACACATGCTACTTCCATACAGAATTGGGAGGCATTTTTGGCCTATACGTAATTTGCGAGGGCCAGTCGATGTACTAGTAGTGTTTTTACCCTCCCAGACAAGGTTAGTATCAATTTGCCGATTACTGAAGGATGATATGCTTGGTTGGCCCAAACAACGTACAGTCCATGATTTGATCACCGGATCGTGCGCATGGTAAGCAGCGCCACTTGCCACTTCACCACTCCCAATGTGGGTATTCCACTCTTCTATCTCATTCTAAGTGGGTAAATTGCAAATTCTCGGAAGAAACTAGAATAATAGCTTAGCATGGTGATGACCCAACACCCAAGATAATTTGTATCAAAGAAGCCGAGGTAAGCACAACAGAGGGGCGACGATTTGCTCAGTGAAGTAGTCTTCATATTTGCCGGTGGCAGAACGGAAGTAAGAAAGATTGCAGAAAACTGTTCTCCTTTAGTCAAGGTCATGTGCAGAGAGCGGAGATCTGTATCTCGAAAGTATTAGCAAAGACGCCTTAGCTTTTTTGAGAAAATGTTCGCTCAGCAGAAGATGCGCGGCGAGCGATAGCGCCGCATCTTTGCTTTTCCGTTTCGAGACCGTCTCTTTCATTGGCTGCAACTTTCCCTCCTGCAGGCGAGGGAACGACCAGTTTCCTTCGAAAGAAAGGTGAGACCAGCACAGTAGCTAGGATATGTGCTACTTGCACAGCCTGGCAGATCGATACCCTCCAGGCCAACCAAAATTTCCATCACCGGAGGTGAGTGTACTCTAATGGTAAGCAGTATACAAGAACTGGACCCAATGCCGTGCATGCGATAGAGTCTCATCACAAATCACCACCACTCATCGGGTAACCTCTACTTAGCCCAATAGGCCA
>KZ345315.1:92059-104334 GCA_002352805.1 Teladorsagia circumcincta
AAGTAAGCGGGAATCGATCTTGAAGAACGAAGATGGATTAACAAAATCACCAATGGTGAAAAATGTGTTGATCAACTGCAACTTAATTGTGTATCCTTAGGGTTTGCACTGAAGCCCCGTTTTGGTCTACATTTTCAAAAATTTCAAAGTGTGAGGATGGTACTTTTTCATAACAATCTTTCGCTCACGTCGCAACTGATTGAGCAAGTTGGTGTAGTGCCAGAAACCTAGCACTGTTTTAGCGAAGTGGCAGCGGAAGTGGCTTGCCCCTGCTTGTCCTTCCTCGAGCCTTCCGCAGCTGTGACGTCATTTTGACGTCACCAGCACGCGGTCGCGTCCGCGCGCCGGTGAGCTTTTCTCTCCTCCGCCCCTTTCCGAAGTTAGGTTAAAATCTCCTTTATTTAAGACTTTTGCTTTAATTTGGCACATGAAGGTAAGTTAGGGTTCTGATCACGAATATGGCGATCGGTTTTGGCGTCGGCGCCATTTGGCGTCAGAATGGCGCTGCGAGGTTACTCAGCCAGTTTTCGATAGAAAACCCATTTGCAGAAACTCTTGGTAGCTCTGATCGTAGATGCCGTGTTAGTTTTGACGATGGAGCAATTAAAAAGCAAAATATTGCCGTGGAGCGGAGCCGCCAAGAAGTTGGATGCCGATGACTCATGCGAGACCACCACTCTTTCTTCAGCATTACCACCAAACAGTACTTCAATTATGAAAAAATTTCACGTTGTCTTCGCTATCACCTTCATCAGCACCCTTCGATATGCACGTGGTCTTTTCTACAAGACCGAAACATCACTCCAAGGCAGTAAAAACCGCCCATCCTTAACGAATTTTTTCGACCCTTTTTTGGCCTTCAGGAGGCCGCTCAGCGAAAATGAAACACAGTATTATACACAGTCCTCGTGAGAGCCCCTTACAGCATGTAGGAAACCGTTTTGAAAAAACGTTCCACACCCTGACCGATCTCCCTTGTCAGTTCGTGTGGTTCCTCCGCTTCGCGTGGTGTTTCAAAATTGTCAATAAATGAGAGGCGCGAAACGGAGAAGGCGCTTCGGCGAAAGCTACTTGCCACTCAGTTTAGAGCGAGAGATTACGATAAAACTGGACTGGGTTCTCGGTGGAAGTGTGCTGAATTATGCCCCAATGGCGAAAAAAAATACAAAAAATCCGTCGAGAAAGCGCAAAATGGGACCCCGTTCTTTGCGCTTTGACCTCCAATAATGGACGAGCTAGCAAGCGAATAAGGGGTCTTTTGCACATGGTCAACCGATAGCCACCATCTACCAGCGAAGACCATGCTTTTATTGGTAACGTGTTCCATGAGAATGTTAGAGGATACGCACTCGAAGCGGAGTACCTCATCAAAGTCATAATCGAAGGCGCTGAGGCTGGGGCAGAGCTCAGAAAGGAATGGCAGGCCCAGTGCGCTGGAGCTAGTGCACAAAAACATTCGCCACGCCACAGGCGAGGAAAGGCTTCGCAACATGTGATTTAAAAATTATTTTTGGCCAGAAGAAGATGTTAAATACCAAAAAATCGCCGCATGCAGAAATATAGAACATTTTTCTATCTTTTTGAATACTTCCGTGTTGTTACAAGTTTTCCAATGGACCTTTGAAGCCTCACAAAGGAGGCCGTTCAGGGTGTGGCTTTTCAAAACGGTTTTCTGCTTGTTCTAGGAGTTCATGCGTAGGCTACGAAAGCGACATCTACGTATTTCCGCTGGGCGGCTCCGCAAAAACCAAAAAGTGGTGAGGAGAAGGTCCAAGGTTCATGGCTCAAGTTTCAATCTCCCGTGGGTGAGTGCTCGTAGGGGTTACCCATTCTTCCCTGCGTGTCTAAAGATGGGTCAAGATAGGTTAAGTATTTCTCTAGCGATAAGCACAAGAACTTTGACAACACTTTCGGTTGAGTGACTTATTAATAAGAACCGGTGAACTGTCCTTTATTTGGAGTAACACCCCCAGCAGAAGCCAACTCGAAGAATCATCCACTGGGTGGGATAGAGTAGCCCACGTGCAGCACAGATGTGCCGTTGTCCCGGCTCGAAAGTGCGCAACAACGGCACTAGGGTCTTACAAAGCTGGCCTTTGGCCGCTAATTTTGCCCTTTGGACGAATTCATTGGCTGGCCGCTAATTTTGCCCTTCGAACGAATTACATAGGCTGCTATTCTCGAGCGACCGCGTGGTCCTTGCTCGTATGCGTGGTTCTTGCGCGATTGCGTGTGAAGTGCGCCGCGTTCTGAGGAATGCTGCTCGTATTTTGATTACATTTACTTGCCTATTCCGTTTAATTATGATATTTCTTTGTTTGTAATGGTGTTTATCCTCCTCTTTTATGCCTAGGCAAATATAAAGAGCCGGCAGAATGGAGTGGCTCTCTTCACCCTGCCGTGCTGACAAAATGTTGCATTTTCACTGGAACTTTCAGATTTGCTCCAAATAGCGCCAGCGCTGATATAGGTATCACTACAATTATCAAGACCATCAGTAACTATCGAACTCAGAGTTCTACCGGAATCTGACGGAAAAAGTGGTGCCGCCAGAAGGGCACAAAGTGGCGCCAAGGTGGCGCAGATGGGAGCTATCTGCAGAAAAGTATGTCATTTTCGTGATCATGGTAGCGGATACTCTTCGAAGTACACGTTTTAGAAAAAAATAATATTGTCACTCAGTTCCGAAAAATTGGCCACTGATAAGTTCAGAGGGTTCTCCAGCCGGCAAACTTAAGATGTTTTCCTCATAATCCTCCTCCAATAACAAGAAATTCCTTTGCAAAATGGACCATGGCAAACGCCCAACCTCGGTGATGCATGAAAGGATCATCAAGATGCTGGAGTCGACAGTTTTCCTTCTATCAAGACGTGATATGTTGAGTTCACGGCTCTTCCACTCGCAAGGCTTCATCTTCATAGCCGGAACGATTGCAACCGCGACGTTGGTGGGGGATGCTCCCTATGAAAGTGAAGTTCAGTTCCCGTTAATCCCCAGGGTACTCCACTTGGTTTCGGCACCACGCTCGTCTTCAAGTCGTCCGTCGACGTGCATTAAGAGCTGTAGTGGCCATGATTACTCCTTTTCCCGTAGATGGATTGGATCCCGTCTTTTCCTGAAATTTTGCCTAAGAGGGTAAGTCAGGATCCTGATCACAGGTACGATTTTCGTTTTTGGCGACGGCGCAATTGAGAGCCAGTGTGGCGCTGTGAATTTATTCCGCCAGTTCTTGATTCCAAATAACTTTCTTGCAGAGGTTACTGATGGTCCTTACTGTGAATATAATATCAATTTCGACAACAAAAAATCCAAAAATTTACCATGGAATCGAGGCAAACCATAAAATCCCACCCTCTTGCAGTGCCAAGGTGAGCCTACCCCGCTATCAACATCACCACCAGTACACTGCGATCGAGTAGATACCGACGACGCGTACGAGAATTCTACCTTTACCTCAGCACGAGCCATTGGCAAACTTTAATTCTGAGCAAATTTCACGAAGTTATTCATAATCTTCACCAGTAGCTTTCATTATGAAGGTAGTCTTCTCTAGAAGTGCAATACATTACTCCTTTTTTTGGACCTTTTCTGGCCTTCAGGAGCCGCTCAGCGAGAATGCAACACGGTATTGTAGTGCATGTGAAAGCCCCTACAACATGCAAAGAACCGTTCTGAAAAAATGCTCCACATCCTGGGCGAGCCATCTCGCCAAAGGTTTGAACATTCAAATGCTGGCATTGTTGAAGGGACTCACCTATGGCTGTGTGAAGATTTCAATTGTTCATCATGGCACCCATATGATGGAACCACAGAGACAGTAGACTGTGCTGATGTCGATAGCGAACCCCTTACAGCAGACGCTCCTAGGAATCCATTCGTTAACGTTGCAACTCCCAGTTTGTCGGCAGTAAAACAAAACATGACCACTGTTAACAGTTCAAAACATCAAAACCAAATTACTACCAGTCACCTTCATGTGACTGTTTTGATGCGACATCCATAAACGAATCTGATTCTTCGGAAACAAGACCAGGAAGTGAGGGTGGATAAACCACTGACGCTGCACTATGCGAAGCTGAAATACACAATTAAAGAACAGTCAACTACAAAGATGATCTCCGGCGAACCCTCCAAAACATCGCTAGAGCCCCAGTGTCGACACAGGGCAGCACCTTGCTATGAAGAGATAGATGTGAGAATTGTCAATGGTTCAACACAGCTACGTACGCAATGCAGATTCTCACTGGAAAAGGATTTTTGATGGAAGTGGTCAATTGTAGTGAAGAACATACCGTAAGTCGTCTTGAATAACAGGAACGATTCCACGTTTCAAAGTTTTCGAGCGGTCTCCCAACAGAGTATTAAAGATGTTACCCTACGCTGTTTAACACAGTCAGGATCTGAGGACACATTGCTCAAAAGAACTCCACGACAAGAACGAGGGCCGAAGAAGGGGGAAATTGCCTAGTGGAGAAACCGGCGATGTCCTGAGAGTGCGGACTGAAACGCAATCGGCAGCGGGAGATCTGACCTCGGCGCTCTAGCATTCCTCACTCTTGGCGCACTTGGCGATCCACGCCCACCGGCCATCGAATCACTCGCCGCAGATCACATACACAGCGAGTGATTAGATGGCAGAGAGAGGCGTTATATAGAAGAGGGCACAACAGTGGGAGTCGCCTCAATGCCGAGATCAATGGGAAAGAAGGTGTGTTCCATGTCTCGGGTTCTAGGCCGCTTCTCATGATTTTTCTTTCTTTCTGGTACCACTCACCATCCCTAACTTAATTTGTAATGAATTGATTTTTCGATTCTGCCTTTAAGGTCTGAGGCATATCAGGACATCCTGACAATTACTGTCAGAGATGAGGTTAGGAATTGACGGCAAAAAAATCGGATCCTTTTTGCGCGCATATGTCGATAGGTAGTTCGGGAAGCAATGAGGGCTCTTGAGCTTCGAAGAACGTTTTCGTGCTGCCGCAATTCAACTTTTGAGTATACAACCTCATCCAACATAAAGGGTTCATTTTACATCGTTAATGGCATCGCACTTCGAATACTGGTCGTTTGCTACGTAAACTGAGCGGAAACGACACTTCAGAGAGCTTTGTTTTTGGTTCTCAGCCAGCTTGTGCGCTACCACTTGCTCGCCTATCACACCTCTGAAGTCTCCTTCAGGAACTCTCGAAAATTCTTGTTCTGCTCGCTCCTAGCTCAACTACTCGACCGAGAATCATCTTCTACAGGAGTCTCCAGCAGTAGAAGGATGCTGCTAACATCCCTCTGGCTCTGGATGGAATTCCACAGAAACAAAATGTCGGAGCCAGTGTCAGTGCTCTTGTTTACGCTTATAACCTACACGCTTCAGCTATTCGAACAAATCTGCGCAACACAAGAGTGGTTACACTACACTGCACTGCAGTAGACTAATTGTAAGAGTGAACAAAAGAATAGTGGATGAAGGGCAGCCATGCGAGCAACACGAGGGTTCAGCATCGACCATATCCACACGGCTACAAGACTCACTGAAGTTTAGGTTTCACGATAGTCATCGAATTGAAGAAGCCTTCGACTATGTGGAGACACAAGCGGTCATCGGAGCCTTGGGCAACCAGGGCGTCCCAACTCTGTACATAAGGACTCTCCGTGAGCTCTAAAGCAACTTTACGACTGATATTTCGGCATTCTACAAGGAGGTCAACATCGACGTGAAGAGAGAAGTTTGACAGCGCAAACCATCTTGCTCGAGCTCATGCGCCGCTCTCGAACGCCATGCGTCATTTGGAATGCGAAAACATGGGAGTGAAGGTCGACGGGCGAAGACTGCACCACCTTCGGTTTGCTGACGATATTATTCTTATGACGCGGAACATCGAGCAAGCTGAGCGAATGCTGACTGATTTCGGCAGCGCTTGTGGTGAGGTCGGTCTACAGTTCAACCTAACGAAGACGATTTTCACGAGAAACGGACTGGGACCTGTTGTCCCATAACGGTCAGCAAAACGAACATCACCACATGCTCCAGCTACGTTTACCCATGTCGGGAAATAAGCATGGTTAACTATCTAGCTCCAGAGCTGAGCAGGAGGAAACGAACGGCATGCAGAGCGTAAAGAACATCGAGGAAGCTCCGTGCCCAGCTCTCCGATTCTGCCATTTCTTCCTATTTACCCTACGCCTCAGAGACTCAGGTTCTGCGCAAGCAGGACGAGCATGCGGTCTGCGTTACCCAACACGCTGCCCAGAATACGCTGCTTGTGTAACGCTACACACGCAAGTGCAGAGGGGAATCCGGATCTCTGAGCTACGGTAATGGTCAAAGAACAGACGCTGCCGTTTTCGATGAGGAATGGAAGACAAGGTGGGCCGGACACGTCATGCGATTCTGTGATGACCGTTGGACCAGAGCGGTTACCGACTGGATCCCTCGGGACGTCAAACGAACACCTGGATGACAGCCGGCCCGATGCTCAGACTTCTTTACGGAGCTCTGAACGAAACGAATGGAACGCTACGTGTCCTCGAGCAAGGAGGATACACTGGACCACTCTAGCACGCGACAGGGACGCGACAATGGAGACGCTGCTAGCGCCCGCTGGAGGAAATCAATAATCAACGGGGCCACAGGTGGTACAAGTGATTTTCTTATCATTTCACGTGTCATTCGGAAGCGCTTCCTTTGCTAAGGAAGCAACGGTGTTACGCTTTTACCTTCATTGCTTCGGTGTTACGCTTATCCCTTCATTTACGACTGATATGCGAATTTTAAGTTTACGAAGTAACATGTTCAGTCACTTACAACATTACTTCAACTTCTTCCTATAAATTGCCGGAAAATCGAACAGTGATACATCCCGTACCTACAAAGTTTCCCAAAATTTCTTGCGTTTGAATTCGAAAATTCATTAGGAAAGGTCCATTGGTTGTATTCATCCCGCGCGCTACTACTTAGTTGTGCAGGTAGGTTCTCTTGTGAATGCATCGTTACTAGGGTTGAACTGTCAGTATCTTCGAGGTGGCAGGGGTGATCTGACGTGACCTACGATCATTCGCATGGCGAGAGGAGCTGCATCGTAGCACATTACCAGATTTCTCGCGATTCCTGTCAAGGTTTAACAGATGGCCACCAAACGATTAGGGGAAATAGGACCTCTCCTCAACAAACCTGGGAGAGGAAGAATGGCAAGCACTCTCACAGGGCACAATGATTGAAATGGTTGGTTAGCAATCCACGGTGCTCTATCAGAAGGAAGGCGAGAATGAAATGTGTCGAAGTCATCGGTAGGGCGCACTGTTAAGGAAGAGCTGCATTGCCGATTCTATAATAAGCAGAAGTGTCAGTTCATTCCGAACAGCAACAAGCAGCAGAGAGGTCAAAAAGTTGTAAGGTCACTAGAACGCTTCACTGGACAACACGCAATTGTGGATGCCTTTTTCCTGTCGCGAAAATGTTTGTTGTGAAGCCGGCTTTAGATCGTCAAAACGATCACATTCTAGCAAGAAATATCGGAAGTGCCATCTCACGAGGAAAAGTTGTTGGAAGAAAGGCTGTCTCGGCATCAGCAATGATTTGGAGGTGAGTCGCGGCCAATGGTGATACGCCGTTCTTTTTTTGGCGATTCATATGTGGAGATTGACCAGGATAATGAAGCCTTTGTTCTCTCTCGCTATGGAAGCAAGTCGTGGTGCTTCCAGCAGGACAGTGCTCCATCCCACGGAGTCAAGCTCCTTCAAGACAGGTGCAAGCTGCGAGTCGCCCGACTTCGTCGCCACGAGGCATGACCTTCTGCTCGCCTAATCTTTACCACCTGATCTCTCAGTCTGGTTCATGATTATGAACAAGGCATGACAAGCCTTCCATACGAATTTGCAATAGTTGCAAGCAGCAAAGAATGACTGGGAAGAATTGGACAACGATTATCTGCACGATTATCTGCGTTCAACGTGCGAAGGGTTAAAGAAGACCACGGGCCTGTATTCGTGCAGGAGGAGGACATTTTGAAGTCTGGTTGTCGCATGTTGTTGTGCATATGTTAGTATAGTCATGCCTACATTCAATTACTATTCTGTGTCCAGAAGCTCAAAAGACATTGCAATAAATAGGCGCATGTAATTTTAGGATAGAATGTGGTTGCGACCAATTTCAGAAACCCCGTCAGTTTTCTTTGCCATTGTCTCAGCGTAAAAACTCTAGAGTTTAGAATTGACGATATAGCGGTCAACCATTCCTTCTGGCTGAATAACAAAATTTGAAAAAAATAGACACCACTTCTTGTCAGTCGTGGAATCTCAGACTGAGGTCGTGGCTAACAAGGGGATCTCCCACGGCAACCCGCGCTTCTGCAGATTGTAGGGACGCATGTATGGATCACAAAAACCGTACTTTGTTTTCGCAGAACGCTTTTAGTCATGCCAAAAAAGTACTGAGTGCACCCTCAATGGTTCGATCCCCGTGATGAACAACTTTTGCACATCTGATTTTGAAATTTTGCATCACTTGGCATTATCCCATAAGCGCCAGCCCAAATGCGAATTTTAATCGTCACGGGGGATAGAACCATTACTAGAACCTTGCACTTATTTTTGGCACTGCTAAAGTCGTTCAGCGATACGAAACATAGCTTTGTGCTCCCTGCGATATGCACCGCATCATTTTGAAAAAAGCGCGGTTTGCCCTGAGAGGGCCCCCTACGGTACACGCTACATCACTGACGGATTACTTTCAAGGAAGCAGAGTTCAAGTCAGTTGCCGGTCTGGCTAGTTTTCGGTTGTTGAAACTCTCACTTTGCAAGCCTGTGACTCAGAAATTTTATAATAGATATAGAATGATTCAGCGTGCGCTGTAAAGAGAAAAATTCGCTTTTGACTAATATACAATAATATATGGAAACGTGGAATTTAAGAGGGAAAATTTTGGTATTATTCAACTATTAGAACTCCGAATCTCACGTTTTCATTTTTCCTCGGAACCTAGCCCACAGGGGTAGTTCGATGCCCTGATCACGAATATGACATTCATTTTCTAGCGGTGGCGCAATCTGGCGCCAGTTGGCGTCATCCTGTCACGACACTTGTTTTCACCTTATCCAGTGTAAACTTCTGTATAGGGGTTATTTGGTGCCAATTGCGAATATGACATTTATTCCTGACGTTCGGGCCGAATTGCGCCTATTTCCCGCTCGTCTGCAAGGCTCTGTTTTTTGAGAGGAGGGCTTTGAAGTGGGTAAGTCTCACTCTGTGATCTCCACGCTTGAACTTTTGCATAGCTCACTCACTCCGCAGTCACTCCAACCCCTAAGCTTGATCTCAGGCACCATGTATTGGTGAAAGGCCCAGAAGAACTGGAAATATGCGTTGAAGAGTGCTAGTGTCAAAAACGAAAATCTTGCTCGCAGTCAGGACCCAAGTAACCCCTATAGAAAAGTTTACACCGAGTTTGGTCAAAAAAAAACTGTCGTGACAAAATGACGCCAACAGGCTTCAGGTGGTGCCACCACTGAGAATGATAGCATTTTAGTGAACAGGGCATTAAACTATTTCTATAGGCAGAGTTTTGACAAAATATAAAATTTGGAGGTTTTAGGGTTGTAATGGTTGAACAGTGCCAAAATTTCTAATCGAAAAAAAAACGACGCTACTCATCGGACAACCCAATAGTATGCGACGAGAATTGGAGCAACAAGCCCAGATAGACTCGTACTTTTTCTACTAATGAGGGGAGACACATGAAGTATCGCTAACGCAAAAACGCACCTTGGAAATCCGCTATGAGGAAGTTAGATCAGTAACAACTCGCCTGTTCTGTCATTTCTTTCATTTCCTTTTGCTAGCCGTGGAGATCGCGTGATTAGCGGCGTGGAAGTGTGCGATCATTTCGGGATCACAGGGAGCGTTCGAACCCGGACCAACCGTCTCACTCTGATGCTGCCACCTGCTTTGGAATTCTGCCTGTTTCTTGACTAAACGTGCGCCGATTTCGTCTCGGAAACTGTGATGTTTGGGAGCCATATGTAACTTGCTAACATTGAGAATCCGTTGCAAGTCTTGAGTGATAACGGTTCTTGGCAAGCAAATTAGTTGAACTCGCCCGTCCAGCCCCTCCCTCCCTGCTTAACCTTCATTGGCGGTTTCCCTTGCTTCCTCTTCATTTGCAGTGAACTCGCCAACCCTATTATATTATCGACCACTTTCTCCAGGTGAATTAATTCGACCTGGCGTCGTCACTTCAAAACAACAGTCTCAGCACGAATTCGAGGAGTGAAGTGGTCGGTAACGAAGTTGTGGGTAGGGAGTTGACGGATGATGAAGAAAAAGAGAAAGAAAAACGCCGATAAGTCTTTGAAACGGGACGTACATCACACAAAATGTAAAAAAATAAACTAGGATTGAAGCTGATAGCAGCTCGCACTCTGAAGGACTCCTTGAGCCAGACTGGCATTGGAGCACACAGTGCACCGCAATGCCCGCTCTCACCGGATAAGACCCGAAGAATCCAAACGTCTCCGCAGCTGAGCAAGACATCACCACGGCTGCGAGACAGCGGCTATGCGGTGCCGCCCATTCTGATGCCACCTCCGCCCATATGCTGCCGTTCGTCGCCCTTCCTACAGGCTTTCCAAGGTGAGTTTTTGTTCAGTTCCATTTCAGATGTGTTCAACTAAAGATAGTGCTTCTCCCCACCCCATTAGCATCAGATTTTTGAAACCCTCCTGAGACTGCTGCTTTAATGTGACCCTCCAACAAATGCAGCATACATTTGACCATGGTGACGAGAGCATTCTTTGCAAATCGATTTTTGAGATTTTCTGAGGAAGAGATTCCTCGACTCATCTCAAGTGCTGAAGACAAAAACTACTAAGGGGATTGTTCGAACCTACTCTGAAGTATAAGGTTGTCTCATAAGTTCGTGCTTACTTTGAAGTTCATTTTGAGCCTAATGTGAGTAAAGCAAATGCCCTATCGATCAACAATATATGTACCATCACTAATAGTTACTTGTTGCAAGCGACCAACCGAAGAGTGGCTGCTCAACTTCTAGAAGGCTGGTACTAACTGAAAAAGCAGATGTCGATTTAGAGGTGCCTATGGCATTCGATTTTTTGTCAGCAATATGATTGCTGAGCAAGTAGAGCAGACGTCTTCCGAAAATAGGCTGATGTTGGAGGTATGGTGGGTCATTTCAGCTAAACTCCAATATCTACATTCGCTTCATTTCCGAAGTGCGTGGTCTAGTCCGAAGGGCGTGGTCTAGGTTGTCGTGGAGCGAACATACTTTTTTGAGTTTTAAGAACAGTTGCAGGGGTTTCGCCTCGAGTCTTTGCCTTGTTGATCAAGGCTTCGTATCTATAACAAGGAAGATGTTTCCAGTTTCCAGTGGATAACTAGAGAACGCTCCAAAAATAAGGAGGAGCATAACCTTGTAGTGAATTTTTCCAGTTTTCACCCTCTCCTGCCAATCCAGCCACTGGGGCTTTTGGGTGTGGTCTGGCTCTCATAAAACCTGTACTTCTTAACTGCGGTAGTTTGCTAAATAGCGCGTACAGGTGGAAAAGGAAACAAATTATGGACGGTACTCGAGAAACTCTGCGAACTGTCCATCTGGACATGAGGGTGGCCACATAGCAAATTGTCGTGTCGCACTCCTGTAAGCAGTGGTCAATTCAAGAGGGAATCTCTAGCAAAGCTTCAAACGGTTTACGAAGGAGCGAGAAACTCTACGAACTGTCCATCTAAGACAAGAAGGTGGCCACATAGCAGGTTGTCGCATGTGGATTGACTTCAACGACAGAGCGCAACCTGATCCGACACCAATGGCCTCCCTGAACGAGGGTTTTTCTCCAGGCTGTACAGGCGGGAAAGATTCGAGTATCAGTTACTACACGTTGTGCCCTCTCCACAGCCACGGAAACATAATTGGAAATTATGAAGGAGATTGTAGCATGAGATCCTAAAAATACGCACGAACTTTCGAGACAACCTAGAAGATTACGACGGTTTCGGAATAACTGAGCTCGTTGAACAGCTATCTACGAATGACGGTACACAAGAGATCACACAAGGTGTGCAAAAGGTCCAAAATTCCTACGCCTGTTGTGTAATGCAGCCCATTTGTACATAGGCATTTTCAAGCATTTATGCGGTAAGTAAAAGGACATACTGCATATCCTGGGTTGAACAGCGTGGGTGAAAAGTTTCACTACTACGATCAGACAACCGTGTGACAAACGCGGGAACTTCGGGAGAAAGTCCAATGGTGTATCCCTCACTACAATG
>KZ345315.1:172891-185163 GCA_002352805.1 Teladorsagia circumcincta
GACCCCCCTCCTCGGCCGATGACCAAAATGCGACCCCCTCGTTCGAACAGTTCGAACGGACGGTTGACCCTGTTCCCAACACCGTTGTCGGAGTGAAGGGGCTCATGGAGAGAGAACCACTGACGACCATCTTCTGCGCACGCGACATCGCCCTGGCAGAGGATAGGTGGAAATAACTTCGGCGACGTGCAAAAGTAGAAGGATGTGCCAGCAGAAAGTGAGCTACGGTCGAACGTCAAGAAGACCAAGTTCTTGAGATATCGAAAGGGAAGAGAACCGGTCGTGGACGGTTATGAGGAGAGCATCACAACACTAGAGGATTTCCGTTTCGTTGAGATCATTCTAGCTGCCAACGATAGATGATAAAGATCGGGACGCGGGGTGCAAAAGTTAACGTGGCATGGAGGAAAAGGTTGGGTTCCACTGGGATCATCCGCGATCGCAAGTGCAAGTGCTCCGGAATGCGTAAAGATAGTGTACCGGACAATGGTAAGGCATGCGATGCTGTACGGCAGCGAGTGTTGGTCAATGGATTGGAACCATGAGAGCGGCTCCACTCGGCTGAGGCGCGTATGCTGAGATGGGGCTGCGGCTGTGAATGCATTAGGACAGGGTCTGAAACGAGGTGGTTGGAATGGGGATGGACTGCCCCAAACCAAGTAGGAGCACGAGAGCACCGACTGCGGTGGTATGAGCCAGGGCAGGGTGAGTAACGCTCCAGGAATCCCTGGATTATGGCTATCTAGTGCGAACGAGCATAGCGGGTGGCAGATTGCAAGAGTGAATAACAGCGTGGAGAACGTGACTAAACAGCCAAAATCCAACGAGCCGTTGACGAATTCTCGACTGATTTCCACTCTGGTATGGGCGCATGCTGGTCTGGTCACATTTTCACCTGGTGGGAAAGCACTACATTTTAGAGCCACAACAAGGGAGAAAGGGGAGGGGCCACAGCGAAGCACTCTGAAGAAAATGTGGGCTGTCGTAAAAATCTCAAAATCCACCGAACATAACAAGATCCTGCTTCTATCTCAGGTTCGAGCTCATGAAGCTATTCAGAGAGAGACGATAAAGGTAATCCCATGGAGGGAAGGGCAGCTGCGTTAGCAGACGTAGCAGAAGCTGAGAGGAAAACGCGAAGCATTGTCAGTCTTCTTCTTCTTCTTCTGCTCCCTAGCGTTAATCCCGCGCAGTCGCAGTGCCTGCTGTCCTTATCAGTCGTCGCCACTTTGTTCTATCCAGAGAGCCTTCTGCCGTGGCTATAACTTCACTCGAGCCCTTCTTTATGATGTCTCTCCATCTTTTCTTTGGGCTCATCGCGGTCGTTTGCCTTCCACTTCAAAATCCATGGCTGTTCTTATCGGGTGATTCTCTGGCCTCCTTAGAACGTGCCCATACCATCGCAGCCGTTGTTCTCGTGCCTTCAACTGGATAGGGGCAGTCTGCATTACAGACCTGACGTCCTCGTTCCTGACCCTGTCCAGCTGCGTCCAGCTGCAGGCCCATCTCAGCATCCTCATCTCAGCGCAGTGAAGCTGTCTCTCATGATTCTTTCTCAAGTGCCAGCACTCGCTACCGTACAGCATCGCAGGGCTCACCATAGTACGAAACACCTTCCCTTTGAGAGCTAGAACACCTTTGATCGCAGAGGATTCCTGTGGACTCCCTCCATTTCAACCATGCCGCGTTGATCCTTGTCTTCACTGCCTGGTCTACGCTACCGTCGGCAGCTAAATAGATTCCGAGGTATCAGAACTCCTTTATTCTTTCAGTGGACTCTCCATGGCCGTCAGTGATTGGCACTGCTCCCTCTTCAGAGGTCAGGAACTTGGTCTTCTTGACATTCAGCCGTTGCCCACCTTCTGCCAGGACTTCCTGCTATTTCTGCACCTTGCCCTGGAGTTCTCCTCTGCTGTCCGCTATCAGGGCGATGTCGTCAGCGTAGAGGATGGTCTTCAGTAGTCCCTCCACGAGCCGCTTCACCAGTAGATCTAGTGTTAGGAGGAAGGAGAAGGGGCTCGGAGCTGATCTTTTGTGCAACTCGACCGTGATGTCCACCTCCTTCGTTAGGCCGTGTGGGGTGCATATGGCTGCCTTAGCTCCACCGTACATGTCCCTCACTAAACAGATCAGGTGTTCTGGGACATTCCATTCTCTGAGCGCTCCCCACAGTTCTGTTCACAGTGGGTGGTCGAACACCTTCTCCAGGTCGAAGAAGGCTAGGGAGCAGGGTCGGCGCATTTCTCGATACTTCTCCATCACCTGCCTTGTGATGAAGATGGCATCCGTTGAAGAGTTTTCAGGCATGAACCCGAACAGTTCCCGGGAGATTAGGACTAGCTCCCGCAGTTTCGAGTCGACCAGTCGCTCGTACTACTTCATGGTATGCGCAGTCAACTTGGGACCGCGGTAGTTTGAGCAGTCCATCGCGTCACCTTTCCGCTTGAAGATGGGGACGATGGTACTTGTTCCCCAGGCATCCGGCATCCTTCCTTCGGCAGTTACCGTGTTCAGGAAGCGGGTGAGCCACCTTACCCCGTGCTCACCAAGAGCCTTCCAAGTCTCTTTGAGTACCCCATCCGGACTAACCGCCTTTCCAACCTTCATGTTCCCAAGTGCACGCCGAACCTCATCCTCTGTCCAGAGTGCGATGGGACCAGCTGTGGCATCTGCCTAGGAGCTGCTCTTGTGAGGGAACTCCTCGTTCAGGAGCCCCCTAAAGTACTCTTCCCACCTTCTCTTGACTTCGGCTGGCTTTCTCAAGATGGTGCCATTGTTGTTCTTCACACTCTTCACCACCCTGATATCTTGAGGAGCCCGGTGCCGAGCTTTGGCCAGTCTGTAGACGAACTCCTCCGCATTTTGCTTTCCAGCTTCTCGTACAAGGCGTCCATCTCCGTGTTCTTCGCCTTGGTGACGGCAGCCTCAGAGAGCCTCTTGCAGGTCTTGTAGGCAGCGAGGTCCTCCGCGCTTCGTGTCTTTTGCCAACGCTTACATGCTTCCTTCTTCTGCTTAACGAATCGCTGGACTTTCTCGTTCCAGAACCATGCTGCCTTGTCTCCTCCGAATCCAACTCAAGTCTCGCCCAAGACCTCCTTGGCGCATTGCAGGATGGTCTCAGCTGCATTGCCCCATGTCCGCTGCACTGGTCCCTCCGGATGTGGGAAACCAACTTCCATGATCCTTCGCGTGAGGTCGCCCTTCTCCGCCCTGGTGCAGCTTCCATCACCGAATTTTCCGCTCTGTTCTAACCTCAGTCTTCTTGGGGAGGTCTATGGCAGTGTCTGCCAAGAGGGGCCTGTGCTGTGGAGCCAATTCTTCACCATGCAGTATCTTGATGTCTTTCACGGTTCCTAGGGATGATCTTCTTACGAGTACGTGGTCGATTTCCTTTTGTCTCCCTCTATAGGTTAGCTTCTGGTCCTCGCTTTTGAGAAGATTGTGCGACAGACTGTCAAATCGTGGGCACTAGCAAGGTCCAGAACCCTCTCTCCATCGGTGTTTCTACTCCTATCCCTATACTTCCATGCATCCTTTTCAATCTCCTTCTGTCACTGCCGACAAGGCCACTCAAATCACCTGCTATGGTGAGGTAATCGCCTTCCGGAAGCGATCTGATGGCATCATCGAGGCTCAGGTAGAACTCGCCCTTCTCACTCTCCAGGCATCCGGCTGATAGTATTGTTCGGTATCCCTCTTTCATATTTATCCGCACAGCCATTATTCAATCGCTGGTCCTGTTCACAGCGGAGACAATCCGATACCGCTATGGCCACACCGTTTGTGCCTTCTCCATTGTAGTAGGATTTAACACCTTCCCCAATTTCCCTGGCCTTAGCCCCTTTCCATCCACTCTGCAGGCACAGGACTTGGATGTTCCTGCGCGTCATCAGATCAGCAACCTCTCGGGACCTTCTAGTTAACGACACGACGTTTAAAGTCCCGATTCGGTTTAGCTTCTTTGATCGAGGCCGTTCGCTCCTCGTTAGCCCTCGCATACTGTCCACAGAACTCGGGCGAAGGCTCTGTGCGCACCTCCGGGTGACGTCCTAGCTTTATAACTGATACCTTTTGCGGCTTCAGACATGTTTTGTGTGACGGGGGTGTTCATCAGCCGGCCTGTCAACCAGAGCCTGACGCTGGATGCGAAGCATTGTCAGTCTTACGATCAAAACGACCATCTTCGTCGTCCCATTGAAGACAGTGGAGCACTTCTATTCTGACGTGTGTAACAGATAAGTGTTTTTCTCATGTGCCAAGAAGAGAGATCACACCTCTCTTTCTCAGTTCTCGCGTTCAACCGCCTACGGTGACAAATGGTTTTATTCAACAGTGAAGATCAATTCCACCTTCCTGGATGGGACAACTGGATTTACATACGATATGTGCCGGCGAGTACCACACCTCTAAAGGTTCATGTCCACACGTGTACTGCTCAAATTAGGGGACTTGTTATCCGTTTCCGCTTCCGGTCTGGAAATGTACTTTCGCTTGGCTCAACCGACAGACTATAGCTTTAGAGATTCGAGCCTCTTCTTGTGCTTCGAAGTCGTTTCGAAAGTTTTTGTGCTTTTTACCAATTTGTTCACATGTTGTTTGAAAGAGCGTTCATCGGAAAGCTAAAAATTGCCAGCGGTTGCCAAAAATTAGCTGAGAAGCTGAATAGAACCTTCCAAAACAAAAACTGCACGAGAGAAAGATTATTGTGAGTGATATGTGATGTGCAGCAGGTCTAACTCTCCATGTTCGGATGAAATGGTTGCATCGAAAAATATCTCTCAAAACGATGTTAAAATCCATCGAAAACATTCCTCTATCCAGAAAGGGTCATAACAAAGGTGCCAGCCCTCCACAAGATGCTTGACCGCACATCGGAACCAATCATGCACGAATTGAACAAGCTGGCCACGAAATTGGCTGCAACCCTCTTACTTACCAGGCGCCTTGCATACCGACTACCTCTGCCTCAACCATCTGCACAACTTCTCTGAAGAGAAATCAAAGAAAGGGTCAACCGTCACTAAATTAATTACGAAAATTTTACAACCCACCCATTTTGGCGAGTCTCGATACGCCCACCCCCCAAATACTTATTATGTACTGTACACTTAGCATTTGTCTGTATGTTTGCGTACTACTTCGTACTACTGCTTCACAAGATTATGAGTTCAGGAACATAGGATGGTCTACAGTAATCTGTCAAATTATTGTTGAGTGCACCATTGCTCATCGCATCAACTACTTACTCAGACGCGTCAGTAAAGCACCATGAGCATCATGATGATGTGATTGTTGGAAGAGTTCCCACACAAACAGAGTGCATCGGTGTCGCAAAGGTGCTGCGGTGCAAAACGCATTGTTTTTGCCCTTATTCATTCTGCGTTAATAGTTCACTGGTTTCAGTTACTTGAAAAAAAAGCAAACCTGAAACTCGATAACCGTTAATTGATATACTGCTTCCCGACAATAATGAGTGTGAAGCGCGCGCATCGTGTGAATACATTTGTAAAATCTGTTGAGGATCTTTAGGCAATTCAGATATCAGCTAACGGTCGCTTTTCAAGAGTTTTTCAATACAGTGTTTCTAAGTAAGATGACAACAGAACTTAGGAAGCGCGTCAATGAGTTTTCTCGTTGAAATAATATTTTTCAAATTGGTCACCTATTCCCGATTCATAAACAGAAGAGCAGGGTGATATCCCTCCATCTGATTGCCTTTCTTTGTAGTCAATTCCCATTTCCTTATTTTTCGAAGACAGTGATTCAAAATGGATTTCCCAAAGTATAGTAGCAGGCATGGAGCCTAGCTAAGAGACGGACGTTTAGATGCGTTCGCCATTTTCACTCTCTCAGAGAACTTTCCTGGGCTCAGCCTTCGTCGAAACTTACTTACTCCCTTCTGCATGAACGCGACGGTACCTCGACCATTTGACGTGGTGTGATGCGCATTGTGTGCACCCAACAGCAGCGCGACGGATTAGTGTAGGCCATCCTATGTTTCTGAACTTATAATCTTGTCTACTGCTTCGAGACAAGTTAAAAGTTCAGAAACGTAAGATGGTTTGCAGTTATCTGCCACATTGTTGCTAAGGGCACACAATGCACCTTATATCGCGTCAAATATTAGGTTGTGAGGAAAGCTGTAGCCGTTTCGGACCTTGAAGTTCAAGTGTGCATATCTCGACTCAAACGCAACTTTTTCGATCGCAATGAAGACCTTTTAGATCTAGTCTTCCTTGGTAACATTACTTGCGTTTGATAAATCCGTTCACTAGAAGTACTGGAGTTTTAGAGGCGATGAACTTGGCAGAGGTCATTTCACTATCATTTTAGATTTCGTAGCTTTTCTTCTTCAAGGTGCTACAAGCCGTTGAAAAGTGGCGGTGGATAGGTAAGAGGTCTAGGGAGTAGGACGTTCGAGACATAGTTTAGCACTTCAATTAGTTCATTTTTTGCAGGGTTGATTTTGCAAGGTCGACGGCTGAGGTGGATCGCGGGGAAGAGTTGGCCCTTCATGCTGGACGCAAGTGTGAAGATTATGGGATAGTCCGATGCCATGCAAAGAATTCTGAATCGAAGAATCGCACTATCTTAGCTCCGCCTGTGCTCAAAAAGCTGCACCTGCTGTAGACCGCGTAAAAGACAGAAAACCTTCTCCTCGTGCAGTTTCATCTTTGCAGAACTTTGTTGACCCTAGTCGTAATCGAACTACTCAGCCGAAGTTCATAGGTTATTGAGAAGGATCCATTCTACATTACGACCTACAATACGAACAAAAACGGGTCGTTTTCATTGGATGAAAGATTGCGGGAGAAGGGCAGACGGCCGCACGGAACCATTCGTTCTTTTTAAGCTATCCCATGTAACTTGAAACCGTAATCAAATACGTGCTACTCGTTAGCAGTTTTCCTAATTGTTTCAAGCACATTTGAATCCATCAAGTGCTTTAGTTCGGGTAATTTTTGTCGAGGCTCGACATCCAACGATCACCCTCGCCAACTTGTCAGCTTGTGAAGGCTATCGCCTACACAAGCTTTCAAACTGTCGCTTCATGGCTTATTTTTCGCAAATACGTGGCCAAACAAATAGTACATATCATGACTGATCACGCTCCTTTCTGCCCTGATTCGAGGTAGAAGAAGAAAATCGTGAAGATTCGCTTGGTGAGCATACAAGGCTTCGAAAAAAGGGATAGGCCTTCTAGATCAAGTATTACAGTGTGAGTGACTAGAGCAAGAAACGAGCTTTCTAACGACATGCAACTCGTAGCAGACTGCTGAAAATATAGCCAAAAATAATGCCATAAAATGTGAACGTCGAAAACGGCCAGAACTTTCCTTGCAACCTAATACTTACTCAAACGCGTCAGGAAGGCGCCATTATCATGATGTAATTGGAGAAGTTTTCTAACAAATAGAGTGCATCGGTGTCGCAAGGGAGCTATGCTATAACCCATTGTTCTGCCTTATTTATTTTGCGCTTGGTAGTTCACTGGTTTCCAGTTAATTGAACAGAGCAAACTTGACACATTGAAAAGAGCTCGCCGTGCGTGTATCTCATCATGTTTTTTTTTATTTTCACGAACCCATCATGATCCCTTCTACCGATTACCGTTAACTGATATACTGTTTATAAAACACGATAATGTATAGGGAAAGATCTGAACCATGAAAATTGCCGAATGAGTTGAGCAAAACGAGTTTGGTCTGTGGCGGAAATGTAAAGCGCTCGCTCATCGTGTGAACACAAATGGAAAATCTGTTGAAGGGTGTTATCAGAGATATGATTGCAACAGAACTACGAAGCGCGTCAATAAAGAGTTTTCGCTTCTGAATCTCGTTGAGAACGTCTCTGTTTGATTGCCCTTCCTTGTAATCAATTTTTATTACTCTACTTTTCGAAAATAGTGATCCAAAATGACAAAATGGCTTTACAAAATTCCAGTAGCAGAGCGTGAAGCCTAGGAAAGAGATGGACCCTAAGATGGGTGCACCATTTCCACCCTTCAGCGATGGGTACGCCATTTCCACATTTAGAGGTCCTTCCTAGGCTCAACCTAAGGCGAAAAACCTCCTTACTCTCTTCATTATGCACGCGGTGATTCCTCGACTGGTTTGAATAGGTTTTTGCCGTGGTATGATGCGCATTGTGGGCATCCAACAACAGCGTAGCGGATTACTGTAGACCATCCTATGTTCCCGAGATTATGATCTTGTCTGGTTCGCGCGCCAAACCACATTGAGCTCGGTAGCGTCGCGTTTGCATTGGCGCGCACAAACATCTCCCAGCCTGGAGCGGATGGACCATTATGGACGACTGATTTTCAAATGAATGTGATTTTGTTCATTATCAAATTTTCAAAGTGCCAAGCAGATGCAAGTTCTAGAAAACTGCCAGGTTGAGCATTATCTTAAATGTTTTGTTAGTTGTGGAAAGGAGGATTGAGAATTCACGAAAATGCGCACTTTTTATTTGAAAGGTCGTATTTTTCGAAATGGGAGACTGTGAGGAGTGGTAAGAAAATTTCGAAACTTCAGACTGTTCTCTTAAAAGTACTCAAACTTTAACAAGTGTTCATTTCTCTAAAAATCGCCCTGTTGGACCATTTGTTGTGCACACGCGGTGTTTTTTAGTTTGCAGTACTATAACTTTCTTCGGATTCGACTTTTTGCACACCTTCATCCCTGGGAAAATCTAGAAGGTTAGGACTTCCTAAGGAATACTTTAACCCATCACAAAATTAAAGGAGAAAGGAGGCAAGAAATCGCCTAGTTGGACCAAATTTGTTCGTGGGTCTTCGAAGCTACTCTCCTGAAAACGCGAGTCAACATTCAAACGCTTACAACTCTCTCGAAACTCAATTTTGGTAAGGAATAATGGTTACCGTGACTAACAAGGGAGTGCTTTGAACTTCCCATGGAGCTTTGACAGAATATCTGGGGGATCGACAGGGTCTCCTGTTTTCGAATATGGACACTAAAACTGCAACGTGAACTTTTCAAGGAAGTTGTGAGCTTTCAAAGTTGGCAGGAAAAGGGCGCCATTTCATGAGAACAGCTAACCGCTGCCGAGTCATGGTGGCGGTTTCGCAGTGGTAGAGCTCTCGCTCTGTAGGCAGCAAGTCGTGGGTTTGCACCCCACCGGAACGGTAGATTTTGCACACTGTTTCTCATAGCCAGCAAAGGCTGTAATTCCAATTTTTGGCTTCTATTCCATTGGACCTGGTTACGAATCCAAGTTACTTCTCATCTGCACTCCTTGAAGGTGCCATTTCCCCTTCCACTCCAACTAGGGCTCCCTCCATGGAGCATAGCAGCGAATTTTACTACAAGCTTCTTTTTTCTTCACGAGTTGGAGCTTCGATGTCCTCAGGTGAAACCGAGTCAACGTGAAGCATCGAAACTATCTTTACAGGGGAGAAAGGCATGACCAATGAAGATGATTCGATAACATGCCACCAAAGCCATTCGATCTCCGACGTCGAATATTATAAGGCGCCTGTTTGGATGAATGTTAACTTGAAATACAGCCCTTGCTAGATATGAAAAACAATGTGCAAAATCTACCGCTGCGGTGGGGAGCAAACCCACGAACTACCGCCTGCAGAGCGAGAGCCTACCATTGCGCCACCGCCAACATGACTCGACAGCGGTTAGCTCTTCCCTTGAAATGACGCCCTTTTCCTGTCAATTTTGAAGGCACACAGTTTTCTTAGAAAGCTACGTAGCAGTTCTAGTATCCAAATTTGAAATCAGCGTTCAAAACTCTATCGATGCCCCTAGGTCTCCTGTCAAAGTTCTATGGGAAATTCAAGGCAATCCCTAGTGAGTATGCACAAGCCTTGCGCTCACTAACGGATACTCACCTTTCTCAGAAAGTCGCCGACTGAGAAATTTTTCCTCAAGCTTTTGTCGTTAGCTTTTTGATGTCAATTTTTCTCCAAGCTTTTGTTGTTGGCTTTTTGATGTCAATCTGGCCAACTGGTCACTCTCTCATTAACTCAGGTCCAGCCTGAAGTCTGAAGACATTAATGCTCCTGTAGAGCACTATTTGCGTACGTGGACAATTAGATACGAAATTTTCTGCAGAAGACTCTCCTGCTCTAAGATGCGCCATGCACTCGTATGTGTTTAATAGTTGGAGAAGCGTTGTAGTTTTTAGAGTGTTGTGCCTCTCATCTGAATATTGCGACGTTGGCCCTTGCAAATACGAGCCTCCTACCTTTCGATCGGCCTTATACGAATCCCCGCTGGACTTTTTCCAACGGACGTTTGGCCCTAATCAAAACCCCATACATTGCTGAAACAACCTTCGCCTAATTTACTGTCCATAACTCTACTACTCCAAGCAGCCGTAAATATTAAACAAAGTACTTGTTGACGATGGTGTGCAATTTGAAACATTTTATTTTATTTCGACTAAAAGCCTTTCCTTCGAGCTGAGATATGTGCATCTGAAATGAAGTCGAAGAACCTTTCCGAAGGACCTACTCTAAATGTTGTTCATTGACGATTATCTATACGTTGCTCCTAAGATAATCAGGCTCGATACAAACATTCAGGGCCGCTTCATCATATACACCATCATTTCGACCCACGAATTTTCGATTCCAAGGCGCGCTAAATTAGGACGTGCTGTAGCCATCAAAAGTTTAGATGCGTTCGCATATTTATCAAATGAAAGACGAAACCTTCCCGAATTCCCACACCAGACGTGAAGCCTTGCATGGAACGTGGTGGCGCTTTTCAGATTTCGGAATTCGAACTGATATTGGGTTTTCTCAAAAGCTCGCACGTGTTTCAACTTCTCTTTGAGCCTACTTTACTCCAAGTACAAGCAGCATCTATTATCAATGCATGCACCATCTCTATCATTGACTTGTTGTTAGCAACTAACTGGAGGGTGACCGCCTAATTCTCAGAACCTGGCCGTTACGAACAGAAAAATGCATGTCAATTTCGAGGTGCTTGTGAGAATCGTAGTTCTTGTCCTCATAATGACAGATGAGCAAGGATTGCGGACATCGTTAGAAAGGGGCTGACCACTGTGGCACGATGAATATGGTATCAGTTTCCTGTCGAGCTTCAATATCTAGTCTGTTTTCGAAACGTGTGGTCTTGGATGTCGTGGATCAAGTATACTTTTTTTCCCTTTTTTTGGCGTTGATGACAGTTGCTGAAGTTTTGCTGTGGGTCTCTGCCCTTAATCACTATAGAATTAACAGACTTCAAAGCTGTAACGAGGGAGAAGATTCCCGTGGTTGACTGGAGAACGCTGCAACAAAGGCGGAGCAGTCAATCCAGCAGTCAACAGCACCTTGCGGTCAATTTGTCCAATTTTCAGCCGCTTTTGCTCAATCAAGCCACTGGGGCTTCTGCAAGTGGTCGTTACGAAACCCGCTCTTCTCAACTGTTGTAACGGCTTTGTTCGAACAGTGCGTACAGGTGGAGTAGGAAGCGCAAACAAATCCATACCAAACTGTGTCGCACTCCTGTCATCAGTGGTCAATGCATAAGGGAATCTTCGTCAGTTTAACTTTTTTACAGAGGGCAAAAACCTCCGAACTGTGCATCTGCAATATCAGCGTGTAGCGACTACATGAAAGAATAGAATAACGAGTGATTCGATTCGATCCCGGTCCCAACATACTCGAGCAATAAATGACTTTCTCAAGATTTTGGCGGATATTTTTCACTGAATGGCTCAACACGAAGTCGTTGGGGGGTCCAACAACAGGAAGATCAGACGTGAAATTTGTGAAACGCCTTTTCGCAAAAAGCTTCGTCACACGTGAGAATGCGTCAGACTGTTGGGCAATAGCGCACTCCATCGCATTCAAAGCAACACTCCCACGAGAAGCCGGTCTACGAATTTATTCAGTGGATGAGATAGAGTACCCCACGAGTATCACAGATGTGCCGTTGTCGCAACTGGGTCTCACAAAGTCAGCTTTTGACGGCAAATCTATTCATTTGGACGAGTTACGCACACCCCATGACACGTAAAGTGGACTACGGCGTAGCGGCTATTCAAATACAGTGTACGTGTTAGTTGAGCGATAGAGCAGGCAGCTTCATACAACTCGTCTGGCCCCGCTGCGTTCTTAAATATCACAAGGGTAATCCTTGCTTAGGGCTTCAACGGTTTTATTTGCTTCTGTTTTTCATTTTTGGTTAACTTGGCATCCACAGTTTTTCATTTTTAGTTAACTCGGCATCCACAACTCCAATGTGAACCGCTGTGACTCCACAAATTTGACCTGGGGGTGTTGC
>KZ345316.1:0-16500 GCA_002352805.1 Teladorsagia circumcincta
ATCCCACTCTTGCTTTCGCGTGCAAGAATCACTCCAACTTTGTCGTGGATGTGCCTTTAAGTCTTTCAAAGACTCCGAATGCAAACATTCGTAATATCCAGGTACTATAGCTGCGCAGTGTCTCGTGGGGTGGAAACTTTGGTTCAATTTTCGCACTATAATTACCGTAAAAAGTAATGGTTTTTGCCACACCTCTACATTTCCATCGCTGCTACAATCCTATCTTCCCCATACTGTGTTTCGTTCTGGGGTAGGCGAAAAACAAGTTGTAATAAAGACGGTTTGGGCGCTGTTTGGATTCTTGACCCCACTGCTGTTTACTTTAAACATGGTGACAGATGATATTACCACTAAGAACATCACTAGGTGATCAATTTAGTTTTTCAACGACTTCTTTCAATTTACAATTTCCACACTGCCGCATTCCGTACCTGATCAAATTTCCGTGATAATGCAGTATATCAACGAAGCGACCAAATAGCAGGAAAAGAGGGCGGGTCAAAGGGGAGAGGGGGGGGTGCTATTGTCAGCGCTTATTTGGCCCACGTTTTAGCCATTCATGATTCAGAAAAAACCTGGTAAAGCATGGAACATGTCCAGAGGTGTCTCAGAGGCACATCGCGAGATTGTGAATGTAGTTCTGAGGCCAAAAACTGAACTAAAGTAATAATTGTGCAGCCACTGAGAAAAGCAGAAAAAGCTACAAAAAGCCAAGAATAAGGCTTTTTGGAGATTATTCGGAGCCAGGACGGGCTTGCGAAGAGGAAACTTTGGATGACGCAGACTACAAAGAAGCAAACATCGAAGAGGAGAGAGAGCGCACGGGGCCGAGCAAGACGCAGACATCGCCTGTGACTCCAACTCTGAAGCTGCGTCACGGGCTCGGTGTAGGTCAGAAGAGCAACCTTAGATCTTTGAACGTGGCCAGGATTGAAAGCGATGCGCTGCGTGGCGTGAATTTCAAGCCGCACCGTCTGAATGAAAAATAGTGCGCCTGTCAAAGTCTGGGTTCAGCTCCTCAAAGTCCGACTAAACTTTTCATCCCCTCATCCCTGTTTGATCTAATCACCGGGGACCATGGCGCGATGATCAAACACCCGCTGGCTTATTTATTTGCTCCGTGTTTCGACACAAGTCCTTATGTGATCCAAACCGCATTCGAATGCCATTTTTACAGGGAAGCGAAATGTGTGGCGAATTCTGGAAAAAATAAAGAGTTAATAAAGTTTATTGAAAAGGCTTCACCCAATGTCCATGTTTTGCCAAAATCCGTCACTCACAATCGCCGTCGAAAGACGTGCCATGCATTCCGCTCCCTCTCAGAATTGAGAAGAAATTAATTAACATAAGAAATGATTCCTCGACAACAAAGCTTAGTCACCCTAGGCCAAATCTAGGCCGAAGCACAGTATACGTCTTCTGGTCGCTGCACGACATTCACTCTTTTTTTCATGGGATCGGTGAACATTCTTGGACCATCGGGGAAATATGTATATATCATTCACTGGAAAGGTCACAATTTGATACATTGAAAGAGCACTTCCAGGGCACTTCCTCACTAGAACGAGATCTGTCCTGCCCAAAAAGCCTTTCTAATAAAAGAGCTAGTCATAATACTTGGAGAAAGGTGGGGAGGGGGGGGGAGCGTACAGTTCTCTCGCTTCTCTGAGATCGTCCAAAAGCAACCATCCGTTTCTCTAAATTCAGCAAGCCGAGTGTTTGTGGTATTTAGATATGGTCAGGTTTGGGCTTTTTTGGGCGAGCAAGGGAGAGGTGGTGGAAGAACTATGCTAAATGAACACATATGTGTGAGAATTCTTTCAGTGTACGAATTTCCAGAATTTTCCACAATTTTCTCTTGACCTCTTCCCCTGCTCAGTTCTGAAGAATTTTTCAACGGCGAAATTGGAGTGTGTCAGGTGATGGCAAAGTCGCCAGCGTAACGAAGTCATAGGTCTTCCAAGGAATTCGTATGGAGTATTTCTTTTCAGAAAAGGGACCTGGGATTTTACAACCTTCGACATCGGGTCAACGTCGTTATGCTCCCTCTAAAACTGGATACAGGGAAGGGAGAAGGAACCGTATCGAAGACTTTCTGTAGGGGGGGGGGGGAGGAGAGCCGTATCTGCACGATCCCTGGACGTGATTTCCATGCTGCCTGGTCCTGGCTGCTGCCCTCGATCGTTCAATAGAGTCAAATATTTTGAATGCAGCCGGCGATATTTTAGCGCGTTCATCGAATTCTTGAATAGAAAGTAACTGTTATAAATGAATACCGTAATCACTGCAATCAAGCTATGCTGCTTTCGGAACTTTCCGGTAATTTTCGGTTTTAAAGGCAGATGGTACGATAATTTGGATGTTGGAAAAGGGGAAATGGTCCTAGACTTAGGAAACATTCTACTCCCAAGGAAGCAGAATGCGACTCTTTTGCGCGCTAGAATCGCGCCAGACATTGAACGCGGGACATGGAAGACTTGTCAGGCTAATGGCGCACGACACCATTAGCCCGACAAGGTCTTCCTTGTCCGTCTCTCCGCCCACCGCACGTCCACTTCAACAACTGGTCCCTCGCCGACGGACTCTAGCCGTTTCAGCAGAGATGCAGAGTAGAACGTTCGCATCGATGGCGTCAGCACCGATGTTACTTGCCCGAAAGCGTAATAAACAGGGAGAACAAGGGCTCCGCTGTTCAGGTTTTGAGTCGTCTCCATCAGTTTTTCTTCACTGGCACACTCTCTACCACCTCCACCTTTCATTTCCGTTAGCGAGCAACTTTTCCTTTCTTGCATCTGCCTTTGATTGAATTTGACATTTGCATAGACCAATAGGTTACGCTTTACTGGAATTGACTTGACGTTATCAAGAGGGCGCATGGGTTTTTGGTAACCAGAGACTTTCATCATCATCATCAGTTCCATTTCCTCGAGGGACCGCTTATAATGGGGTAGCGTGAATTAGATTGCAATTTGGCCTACGACGACCTGACTTACGTGGGGTCAGCCCATGTATGGGTCCGCTTTTTATCTTCCCAGTAGTATCGATAAACCGGCTGCGAAGGGTGAAAGGCTTAGTTGCCCGAACCACGCACGCGACTGAGGATTTGAACCCAGAACCGCAGGCTAAGCAATCGCTAGTACACCACTTCCGCCAGTTGGCATTTCCATCACTAACAATTAGCTACGCGGCGGAACCGCACAAAAACCAATCCTTTAGTGACGTCATGCGCCTTTGGCGTCCCGCACCTCACCCCCCCTCCTCCCCCCAGTTCCATCCCTCCCCTGCACGAGAGATCCTGCTCACTATAAATTTGTGCAATTTCGCGATGATGGTCATCAATATATTCACATACTTTTCCTGAAGCCTCCTTTTCCCCACTGTACCTCTAAGGCACGAGAAGATAACCCCGCCCACAATAATGCACATCAAAATTTTTCTTATTATGTCCATCAAATTTCAAAATCACTTAAAACGCTCAACAGCAGCTCGTGAGAAGTCCGCACCACACTTCTCACTGCAGAGACGGTAACCAGTAAGCAAATGGTGTTAGTTAACGGCGCGAAGTTTTTGCTGCTCCAAATTTCCGTAAAATAAGCGCTCCATGACGGATGAATCCGTTGCAAAGGGTGGTAACGTCATGATTCTGCTCACTCGATGTTTTTCCTTCACTTACGTTAGCAGGATTAATTAATTAATCTCGGGAGAAATGGTTAATCTGAAACAGTTGGGAGGCGATTTGTAACTGTTTTCAAAATGGAAAAGTGGCGTGTCTACAAACCTGTCTAGTCTCTCGGGGTTAATTAGTGGGCCATACTGTTTCAGAAAAGCAAAAGCAGCACTCGTTGAATGTTTGTGAAGCCAAATGCACGGAATGTAAACAAAATAAATAAAAGAATAAACAAATGAAGCAATCGTTGATTATGGGATGCGGCACGTATTCTAAATACTTTCATTTGTACGCTCGTAATGGCGATTTGAATGCGATTTAGCCTATAGTATGATTTGGAGGGGGGAGGGGGGCGGTCGATGTACAAGTCAGGGTTTTTGTCCTCCCAGACAAGTCTGGCGCCATTCAATCGACTTCGGAGGGATGGAAGGCCGGTTGGCCTAGACGGCGCACGACCCAGGATTTGGTCCTCGGGCAGCGCGGTTGGTAAGCAGCGCCCTTGCCACTACACCACTTCCGCCTCTAAAATAGAAATTTCCGATAAAGCCGTCCAAATCCGTTCAAATCCAGCGGAATATCGTTGGGCCAAGTCTGTCGTCCCTCTCATCCCAGCCAATCCACTTTGAACTTTTCAAGGAGTAATGAGGAAAAAATCATGCACGACTGCTTCAAGTCAGCGTTTGTATACCACCGTATGCCAATCCAAAGAAGTTCATAATTGCAAGTGGCATCTTAGATGCATGGCTTACCCAAAAAGAAAGCTGGTCAACGTGAGGGAGTTAATATTATACATGTACGCTGCGATCATGAAATGAATCGACAATGAATCTACAGGATGGTGCACAAATGTGGTGACAAAATTGAGCTAAAGCAAAGAGCCAAGGCGTACAAATGAAGTTCTGGCTGCCTTGGATGGAGCCCAGAAGCAGTAAACGAGTTAGCGCAGCAGGCAACATGGTGAGCTAGAAAATACCGGGAACATTCATTCTAGGCTCAAAAGGCTGAGATGTTAGGAAAATAAGTGCCATCTTGTCATACTAATTGTGTAAGCATCGAGGTGTACAGGAATGAGCCATAAGATTTATTTCATCTAAAGCTAAAAATCCTATCCATAAATATCTACAACCGAAGATTCCAGACCCGCGTAAGATTCTCGAAATAAGCTTGTTCACCAGCATTAGCAATTTCGATGCCAAGCACGTTGATGACCTGGAATTATCATGGATCAACTATTTTTATTAATTATCTAATAAAGCTAAAAAACTAACAGAATTATTAACCCTGAAAACTCGTAAAAACGCAACCCATAATGGGAAGAGGGAGCTATTGGAGTTTAATCATGAGGATATGAGGGCTATGCGATCCAGTAAAGAAGAAGGAAACAAAAGCGGTCGTCGAAATGCCCGAAATACGACCCTCCCTGACATATGATTTATAGTAGCGTATGGACTACTGCACAGAAGAGAGCACGTGTCTAGACGCGAGATTCTGGTAATGGTGGAAGAGAGAACATAGAAATAGGGGAGAAGCAGATATCAGCGTGGGGCCAGTTTCAAGCCGCGCTTCAAATGGGCGGGTTGCGGGCGATATGGAGCCCCGTCACGCCGCTGAACCCTCAACAATTCGAGAGTTTGTCGCTTGACCGATGGCATCACGCGACATCAAGAGCATCAAGAAGCACACCAGATGTTGACTCTCTTGGGTGCGACAGGAAGCCCGTCGAGTGGCGCGAAGGCAGAGACGCGGACGCATCGGACGAGTCGCAGCGCGTGCTGTGTGACGTAAGACGTACCATAGTCGACCCATTCTATTCAACTTGAGACGAAATCACTACAGCACGCGCTGCGACTCGTCCGCTTACTCGCCTGCTTCCCTGTTTTCTCGCCGCGGGACGGGCTTTCTGTTGGGTACAGTTTTTTGGGTCACCGCGCGTGCTATTGTTGAGAAACCCCTTGTCCGGAATAAAGCACGATAACTACATATGATACCCACCTTGGGTAAGGTCTTGTCCTTGATGACTGGATGCGGAATCCGCATTACTGGTTGCCGTTCATACATTAGAAGAGAGTGTCGTCGATAAGCCGGATGCGAGAGTAACAAAGAAAGTGGCACGAGGAATTCAAAAATTGCAGACATCTGAAAAAAATCATCGTTAAGTAAACCAACAAACACAACCATTACCCACCTATCAATCAATTGTAGGAAGCTGAGAAAAAGTGAACTGTGCTGTGTAACAAGTTTTTCTCTCTTTTTTTGTGTTCCTGTGACCACACAGGAGATTTCGAGTGTTTTCGTCCCATTTTTTTCTGTTCTGACCTTTTACAACATGCTGGAAAAACTTCAACGGAATTCGCCATAAATTGTAAAACCGTCCTGATGGAAGTTGCGAAACAATGACAGATAGGGATGTTTTCGAAGCAAACCACTGATTGGATTTCTATTGACTACTTGCCTGACAATAGTGCAATGGCAAGTAGCGCAGCTTGCCGAGGACATTCAGGATCAGGCCTGTCTGGTCACACTCATTCTAAGTTAGCTGGCCCTTACATCCCCTAAAATTTGCGAATCCGTGGATTCGCTAGCGATTGGACGCTTCGCTAGCGATTCGAAGGGTCCGACGGATGCGCCAGCGACTCAGCGATGAAATTTTTTGCTAGCGAAACCAAAGATTTGCAAAGTGTGACACGGGCTTTGTTAGGAGCCAGATTTGTCTGTGAGTATAGCACTCATAACTACACCGGCTGAGGAATGGCGGCGCAGCCCAAAACGAAGATGAGCACTTCTCTTCACAATGGGGAACAGCGTCGAACCTTATCCTGGGAATGCGCCGTTCACCCGCTTTCCATTAATACTCACGCAGTAGTTTCGTTGACTATTCGCTTACTCGTTTATCTCGCTTACTAGGGGTAAGTAAAAACATTCAAGCTGGCCAACTCTTTTCACATGCGCTGCGAATTCTACTCTTGCTCAGGACCATAATGTCATTCGAGTGTGGAGCAATGATCATCTGCTACACAAAAAGAATGCATTTTTCGGCATTGACCGATTTGTGTTAGAGGTGTCAAGCTTTGGTGTGCTTGATAGGAGGCCCGTCGCGCGGCGAGAAGGCAGAGACGCAGACTGGTTTGCGGACGAGTTGCAGCGCGTACTGTACGGTTGTGGATTCGTAGTTCGTTTCCCGGCGTATGAGTGGGCGCATGTACCTACAAACTTGTTAGTACCTGTCCAGGAGGTGATTACCAAAACGATTCAGCAGGCTTATCCCTTCACCGGGAAGCCTAGGTCAAATAGTATATCAAGCTAGCCTTGCGACCTCTGCCCTGTGATCTGCTTATCAACAAGTCCGCAGACACGCCCACTGGGAAGTTAACCCACTAATATAGATAGAGTGCTTCATATATGTGATGAATTCTGATCGCGATCTAACGAATACCACGACTGTGAGTATAATGACGAGTGCCGGACAACTATGAATGCTTGTTACACCGAAAGCTTGCGTGTGACATTAATAGCTAAGCCCCGCCCCCAGCTCCGCCCACGACTAAAATGCACTTTTCTGAGCACTTTTTCGCCCACTCTCCAAAGTAACAACATTTACTTTGGAATGCATCCAAAGAGCGGCTAACCGACACCACTATGCACATTTCATCTAAGGATTCGTGGGTGTGATCACTTCCTGCACGGGAAAAAATTCCGTGAATTAATGAACGATTTTGGCAAGTTCCACATCCAGAAGGACATTGCTATCCATAACATCCTAGTGGAAATGGAAACTAGGTTTTTACTCTCAATCGATTCACAGCAGGATTAGTCCTTCTCCGCTCTTTGACGGAATGAAAGTAGGGATATGAGAAGGGTTCGGAATTTTCATAAGTCAAAAAAGGAATATTCTCATCACTGACCGTAGTAAATCCATAAAAAGCGCCAATATAGCTGTCTTCAGGACATCGTTCCGATTGAAAAACGTGTTGAAGACCAAAAAACAGCGCTCCAGAAACATCGACCGCTGACACAATCGCGTCACAAAGCACCGTTGGAAGAAGCACTCTGAAAGGAAACACAGGTCTGTAATTATTTAATTGGTTGTTTTTTATTTACTTATTTATTTATGAATCATGCATAGACACGCTACAAAGCCAAGTAGATATCAGATCAATCACAAAGTGGAATGAAATGCATGCCCTCGCTTCTCTCCCTGATGCTTCCCATGGATTTAGTGGAAGGGGCGTGTCCAAAAACTGATCTCGGCAGAACGTGTTTGGACAACTAGCATCTCATGCCATCGAGATCTCTTGTTCAGCACGACTTCAAACTACCATACCAAGATCAGATCAGGGTCGATTCTGCCATTAAGAAAGAAAAACCATTATAAACAAAATAATATTTACGGTTCGTTTCGCTCCTTCCTCAGACGAACCTTATTATTTCGTCAACCCCCGGAGCTCATCAGTGAGTTGGGATTGGCGAAATAAAGACACAGGGGAAAGACGAATAAACCTTTGAGTGACGTACAAACTTATCATGCAACGAAATGAATACCAAGATGAAACTACAGTCGCTTCAGGACTATCCCACATCCCACATACCGCAAAATTTTATATTTGGTTTTTTTTTCTTGATTTCTAAGAGTAGCCTCCGCTTGATGTCCCTACCGCGATACCGGCCTTTAGCAAGACATAGATTGGCAATAGATTTTAGCCTAAACGAATTGGCAGCTCAAAAAGTGTAGTTCATTACCCATTCATGGAATGAATAGAAACTTTGTGAATGACATTGCCTGGCAATTTTGTTGACGTCATTTTCAAGTAATATGATTTATTGAACACATTGAACGACATAGCAACAAGTAGCGGAGTACACTGGCCTTGTCACGGCAACTACAGGCCTTTTTGCGGGAAGCATAGAGAACAGTCTGCTTTGAGAGCTACCGTTCCTGGGAGAGGGAGATGAGGTTAGAATACTACCATACACCCGAAGCGTGCCAGCAAAGTCGGAGGAATAATCAAGATCCCTCGAGGCAAAGTGAAGCTCGGCAGTTGCTTTCCAGCAGCCAAGTCATGAGAGGATAGCTAAGTCTAAGGCAGGTGTCAGACTTTGCGACCGTCGCCAATGTCAAACGTTGGTCGCTCGCGCTGCAACCCAAGTACTGACACACTCCGGCGCCGTCCATTGGAGTATTGATCGTGCTGCTTGCGTTGCGGCGCGTGCGACAATCGCGATTCGTGCGAGTCCAAGTCTGGCACCGGCCTCAGCTACGTTGCTCAAATTGCTGCTTGAGGGATATCTAGCGCAACCAGAGCCACTGTTATATAGAAAGCGACTAGTCAATGGTAGTGCTCAGCCAGCTTCTGATCGATGAGTCTGACATCGGAAAAGGACTCGTATCTTATTGTTAGATAACGTTCCAGAAACTTTGAAACTTCAATTCCAATAATTCGCGAGAAGAACAGTACGCCGTCGCTCACTATGATGATAGGGGTGTAGTTGGAAGCGCATCATGTCCAACGAAGAGAATAATCATGAAGGGAAGAGGACACGCCATGCTCGCCCGCAATCCATCGATTCGATAGCAATCGGTTTGGAAGCTCGCTTGACAACTTACACTCTACCCCAACGCATTTTTGACCAAACAATAAAGTACTGCTCGGGGAGCTTTTGTAGTCGATAAACTCACCTTATGGTCCGAATGTTTTCGGTGATTTGATATCGTGTTGATAGTGTTGCTCCCGTGCCAGCTAAGGCTCGTGTGATACGGTAATTCACGCCCAGAAGAATAATGAGGCACTGAAAAGAGAACGACTATAAATGTGACGCTTTGCAAACTTGTGGAATTGTTTCTCTAGTGTTGTTTTAGTATAGAAATTTTTAAGAAACCCTAAGAAGCAGAAATATTAGAATAACGACATGTAGAGAATGCCCTTTTCTTGAACAATTCTTATGGTAACCGTGAAAGGTTGCTTCCCCCAAAGTGTTCCTTATTTGATGCTAAAAATGTTTGGAGAATTGGAAACCTCGATTCGGGCCACAGGCCAAATACATTTCAATACTTCTGGGATTTTGAAAGGAATGGGAGGCCATGATGTGGCGTACACCAAATGGTTGACTCGAGTTCAACAATACCAATCATGGCTATTATTCACTTCACAAATAACAAAATATCTATTTATCAGATTTCTCACCACAATATTTAACGCGTACAAAGCCATCATGGAGATCACTCGGGAAGTGATGTTCCGCATAATAAAATTTCCAATTGCTACTCCAATCTGAAATCGAACAGCTGTTTTTTTGGAACAGTGTCAAAACTCGAGAAAGTGTAGGAAGTAACTTCGTGAATGACATCACACTTTTTACTCATTTGCGTGTATAAGCCCGTCACTTTGCTGGGTGATTCTATGACGCTATTTACCTACATACAACTGTGAATGTTTTAAATCACTGCATAATTTTAACCGTCGTATGTGGATAATTTGTTTTCATCAACCTCCCTTAAAGATGAGTTTTTTGGGGTCGACAGGGATGCAATAACTTTTAAGTGATTTGATGACTCGATCATAATTTGTAACTTGTAGCGCACTTGTCCGGTAAGTGACATGAGCGATTCGTGTCCTCCCGGAGCGAAAACTTTGTTCTTGACCCAACCTTCTCGTGAGAGAAAGATTGGTCTCAGAGAGACGAAACAGCGACCGTCGTTTTCTACCTTCTTCCCCTTTACGGCTCCATGTGCTCCTTTTCATAAGTAACTATAAATTTTAGTGTACGGTACATTCCAGGATTGCATTACGGTGGTTGGTGCGCTTGAAATAAAATTTCAGGGAAGAAAACTTCGCTGCTGATAAAGGGAAATAACTGCCGACCACCTAAAAAATTGGGAATTCCTTCATGGAATGTGTTTCCCCGATGCACAGTAGGCAGCGAGACGAGCGCAACAGATGTTAATATGAGAGAGCATAGGAGACAAGTGAGACGCAGACAACAACGTAACGATTTCGTGCGCAGATGAATCTGTTAGAATGCAAGTCATAAGCTCATACAGCACTTTCTCGATTTTCATGTACTGGGAAATCTACAGTTCTTCGTGAGGCTCCAAGTTACTGTGGTGTCGATGACGTTTCACCAAGACCTCGTCAAACCTGAAAACTTTTCCTACCAAAACTCGGTTCCAGTGGTCTAATCGGCAAAACCGGGCATCATAATTTGATAGAAGAAGCGCTTTTCCTTCAAGATCAACCTTACAGATGTTTACATAGGAGAGGGCAGGGGCACGCTACTACTAGGACCACCATGGCACTCACAGTCCTCGGATCGAACCTTTGGCGAAATTTTCCATCTTTCTAGATCAGGTAACCGGCACATACTCGTATAGCAGATTAGATGCACAGACCCCAGATTTGGAAGCTTCTTTCGCAATTCGTGCTGAATGGGACGAGCTTCCCATCTTCGAATTGGAGTGGAATGTCTCCGAATGCGACTAGGAATCCAGTATAGAATTCGGAACTGCTTCCACTGTCACCTTGAGAGGACCACGGAAAGCCAGGGTCATCAAAAAAAACTATGGATGGCTTCTGGACTGCAAGACGTCGATTATTACTGGAAAACGACACTTTCGTCGTCTCTCCGTCCTTGCATCCCTAGCTTTTGACAGATTAGGACTATGAAAACGGTCGATTAGCCAGACGAAGAAAAACAGTAGAAAGTGCAAAACGTGTGCTGCGTAGGAATTCTGAGTAAGGTAAATTTGTAGTCACAGCACGATTAGCTTCTTACAACTCATTAGAAAAGAGTAATCCAGCGCTCTTTAGCAAATCTCTTAAAAGGGCCTCATGAGGAAGAAAAAGAGGCTGACTGCCTGTCTACCTCTATGAAGATGTTTCTGAGATGTTACCTTTTCTTTGAAGGACAGTGTTATCAGGATACCAAGCACCTTATACTTCCCTGTAAGAGGACACTGGATAAACTAGTCATCTCCATAATGTCTCGTCCCTTTGGGAACCCTCTAGCCGGAGCTTTGAAGCCTTGGTGCACTTCAAATCCCTTAGGAAAAGAACCATAAAGCTTCGAAGTAGAAACTACTGCGAGTGTATCCTTGGAGATTTGAAATGCAGCTGCCAGTAGAGGATTTCAGGAAGTGCACTGCTGCAGAAAAGCCAGCAATTTATTACCCGCAATCATGTGGCGTTTCAGAGCCTGCAACAAGAGCTGATGATAATTTGGACATAATTATTCATTTTTCAGCAAAGAACTAATTGTAATGGGATTTGACCTTAATAAGGTTACCAGAAAGTGAATAAAAACAGGTAGTTTAACTTACCGCAAAAGGTTGACTTAAAGCCACTGGCCACCATTGCCGATTATACTCGTATGTTTTCATGAGTATTGTGGCCACCAATCGCTCCACCACAAGGCAAAACATCAAGCCGTTGATATAGAAATAGCAGAAATAATAGAGGCAATGACCGATGTAGACGATCTCCTCGGAAACGCCACTCATCACCAGAATTGTGCCAATGATGGCAAACACATTACTGAGATTGTAGCTGAGTAACACGAGGAACAGCAGCAGGCTGAAAGAACCAGTATCATCTTCGGCATGGAGTAGGTAAGCTGTTTCGCCTGGAAGCCCTACAGTAAGCCGTTAGAAATTGGAAAGTCCTAATTGACTCGTGAACTAGAAACGTTTGGTATTTTAGCTCAAAAATTAGTCAGAAATTTGGTTATTTTGGGGCCGTATACAATTCTCCCACCGAAGAAACGCGACTCTCGCCGCCGATTCAATCCTAAAGTCTGGGGAGAGAGGGTTGCGCTATGGGACCCGCCACAATCGTTTGATGTTGCAGCTACGGGTACCCGACAGGAGGTCCGTTGCACGGCGAGAAGGTAGAGACGCAGACGGGTCAGCGGACGAGTCGCTGCGTGTAATGTGAACGTAGTATAGTACACCCTAATTGAACTGACGCTAACTCGGTACAGTGCGCGTCGCAACTCGTCCGCTAACCAGTCTGCGTCTCTGCCTTCTTACCGCGCAACCGGCCCCTGTCAGGTCTCCTGTGGGTACCTTATACATTTTTGAAAGGTCGCAATGCTCTAGGCGTCTGAAAGGCAGAAATGCAGAGTTGTAGTGGGTCCTATGACGCGGCCCTGTCTCCTCCAACCTTGGGAATGACAGCGACGATGGACGGAGTCCCTCCAAACGAAGGATTGGATAAGAACGATGTGGTGATATGATATGATATGATATGATATGATATGATAGTGATAGTGATAGAAATAGGGATAGAAACAGACAGGGATAGAAAACGATGCCAGGCAGTCTAGGGTCAAATTTGGGGCCAAGACAGGTCGTGCATCCCACTGGGGTCGGCTACACCTCAAGAGATCCACCTAAGGGAAAAACTGACACTGACAAGCACATGAGCTGGTCTTTATAGTCTTTTGTGGGCCATATCGCATATATCTGCATTACCAAGCGCGACGGTAAATTGGTTAAATTCCTTACGGTAAGTAGATTTCCCAGCCCCGTCTGGTCCGCAGGTTCTGAATGAATTCGGGTGTGTATAGCCTAGAAGGGCTAGTTTTTCTATTGTTGAGCTGAAAACGTACGTATTATGTGCGCCATCCACGACATGCCTATTCGTGTGGAACAAATTTCTACTGGCACGGACGAATAGTTAAATCGGTTTATTTGGGAAAATTGGATCTCTAAGCTGGTTGTTTGTTGTTTTCGAAGTCACTTATTGTTTTTAATGTTATTTTTTGGTTTTATAATACTACCGTAGCAACATAGAATTCGGAAGCAACCTCCCTATTCCTCTCCTTCCCTAAGAGACCAGCCTGAAGTGTAAAGGGCACTCCCCGCCGAGAATCACGTTGTTTCCCGCAATTGGGCATGTCGTAATTGCGGAATGGCAACGCTGCGAAAAAATCGATACCGTGTGTGCTTTATGATGCTTCAGACGATGATGTCACGTGATGTCACGTACTAATTCTGTAATTGCGACATTGTGGACGTGGGAAACTAGGTGTATTTATTTATTGGCAGAAATTCTGCAAACTTTGCACGGTGAGCTATTTGTGTCCCTCCATTGGTAACAAATTCGTTAGAAGGGGAACTTACATTTTTTCCATTAAGCTCTTTGAAGGTAGTATCCAGGTGGTAATTGGGATTATTCTCAGACTAATGATGGATATGTCTACTTATGGGAACAGGCAAATTCGTTGACGAATGTACTAAGAATTCGTAAAAAGCACTCCAGTTTTCTGAGAGTGTTTTGCTGAATACCCTCATTGATCTATTTCAACCCTTTCGATCCAAAGATCCAGAATTACATCACCAGCGCGACCACTTATTTCTACTTAATGGGTAGTAGAAATACCATGCTGGCTTGCTTTGCCCCCCCCCTCCCCCCTCCACAGCCCCGAAATCGACTACTGCTATACCGGTCGCAGTTCTGCAGCGAATGAGTTATGGGTAAAAACGGGCACAAGAAGGGTGAACCGCTGAGACAGGCGTTGAGGTCGCTTTCCGTGATTTTTGAGGGTTCTAATCAAGCTGAATTCCGTCAAATAATTTTTCAAAATGAGGAAATTCTGTTTCATCATGAAAATGATTCCCCTCCACCGCTCCCCCGCTTTGACGGACTCTAGCAGTTTTTGGGACGCAATTGGAGGTTCGTCACATCGTGTAACCCTTCAGTGGCACTATCGATACCACCACCTATCGGTGATTCGGAGGGAGGAAGGGGGAGGAGGGACATGCCCCCTCTAGCAGTAGACACGTTAAGGATGACCGAGACGGGAAGGAAATTATACCCCAGGCCTCAGGTGATCGCGGTCCCAAGCAGGATCGAACACTCAGAGCAGTGCTTTTCTGTAAGTATCTCAACCACCGCTGCGCCAAGACGTAGCCTGCTTTGAACAGTAGTATTAAGTAGACTCAAGCCGTCTCGGACCCGCTTACGACCTGCCAAAAAACAGGAAATAAAGAGCTCGAGTTGAAAACCCAGGAAAGATAAGGAGCTGCTGTTGAGCATAGGCCGACAAGTGTATCTTCCTTGCTCTTTCTTTTTGAACCTCAGCTCTCTCAGAATAGTAGAGTGGTTTTATAGAGCTAGGGTTTGTCTGCCTTCCAAATCTCATGTCACCTAATCACTGGTGTCCTAACGGCTTAAACCGCTTAAGCCACAGTTCAATGTCAGTCCGTTCAACTTCCAAATTTAACTCTCAGTTTTTCGACAGAGCGAAGCTTAGCGGCAAATCCCGTTCAGTGCATTGCAACCTTTCTCTGCGCTAGATGGGTCTGCAACTGCAGAAAAAGCATCAGTTTTCTGACTTGCACGTGCGGTAAACGCGCTTAGGATCGATGACTCGCAATCAAGCCCATCCAAATAATCTGCGCACGCTCTTAGTTACAAGCTTCATTGTCTGCGTCTCTCTCGTGCGCTATGCTCTCTCGCCTGGGTTAGACTGTCTGTCACATGAACTCGTCCACCGACCAGTGAGAAGAGAGCTTTATTTGAGACGCTTTGGTCGTTTCTTTCCCTTTCCCTCACTGGGATGTCAAATAGCACCTAACTCTTCATATATGTATATGCAGCTCATTACTCTGTTTTATATCGCGGAATGTGCCTTTGAGGTTGGTGACTAAGCCTGGTTTTTGATGAACGTTCCAGAATGTGAAAAATTAGGTTATAACTAGACAAAGCCGAGAAAAACTAATTCAATCATTCGATGGAGGCTGTGCCTCCAAAGACCGCGGCCTAAACGAATTACCTCTAGCCCAGGCGCTGGATGGGAACAATCACTTCATAGTACAATTTGCCACATATTCTCCTCCATTAGCAACGTTCATTCTCCCGGGTAAAATGGAACATTTTTTGGAATTTGGTGTATTAGTTTGGCCACGTTGATGGATATTTCTATGGACCGTAGAAAGGGGAAACGGGGAAACTGAACCGAATAAGTTATTTTTGTCAAAAACGGTCACAAAATTACCCATAGCCTAGAAGAGCTTGTACTAAGGCCGAGCTTAGTGCCAGCTTAGTACGAAATGATAGCGCATTGAGCTCTGATTAATCCCTTTTGGGATTACCCAAGTACACTCAACCCTTCTAACTGGGTAGCACTTACTATGTTTCTTTGGAAACAAGTAACATGAACTTTATCTTTTCTGGCATAGCCGAAAATTACTGGGACTCATGGGAAAGTGCATTGATAAGCACCCTCTATCATTGTCTATCCCTACTATATATAAAGCGCTATGTCTGTCTGTCTGTGTGTGTGTGTGTCCATGTGTCACGAAATTCATAGCACGAGTCCCAGCAGATATCAGGAGTCGATTCTGGGATATGATATAGGAGGTGACAAGAGAACATATTTGATGGGGGACCCAAAGTGATAACGAGTGATTAGAGCTGATAAGAGGCGCCGGAATGCAAATTTCACGAAATTCACTGTGGGTTTCCCAGCAGCTGTAAGGCGTTGTTTTCGACAAGTGATGCAGAAAGTAGGGCAGGAACATATTTGGTGGGGGTCTGAAAGTGATAAGGGTCCGATAAGGGCTGATAAGAAGCGCTGAGACGTAATTTCACGAAATTCATAGCGGGCGTCCCAGCAACAATGAAGCGTTGGTTTCCACAACTGACGTAGAGAGTGGGACGGGAACATATTTGGTGGAGATCCGAAAGTGATAAGGGCTGATAAGGGTTGATAAGAGGCGCCGAAATGCAAATTTAATGAATTTCACTGTGCGGGTTCAAGCAACAGTAGGGCGTTGATTTCAACAAGTGATGTAGAGGGTGGGACAGGAACATATTTGCCGGGGGTCCAAAAGTGAT
>KZ345316.1:31832-48466 GCA_002352805.1 Teladorsagia circumcincta
CTCAAATGTGAAAGTAGGGGTGGGAGGTGGACCGTCAGAGGAGAAAAAAGAAAAAAAAAATCCTGAAACACCCCGGAAATACGAGCCTTTTGCTCTACGCTGCGGAAAAGTTTAGAAGATCAGCTGAGGGATGAGAGATCATGGGAGCGCGGAGAGTGGTAGAGAAGCACATGTAAAGATAGCATAGCAGATCAACATTGCGAAGCAGACAAGATATCGAGCGGTGGGCGGAGCGAGCCTCAACTGGTGGAGCGAGCCTAAATCCTTGGCGCCTAGCGTCCAGGGGCCGTTTTTTGGTGTAGGATGATGGGAGGAGCCTTGCACTAGCCTCTATTGTCCTTCTAGCCACTTTAAGGGCTCTTAAGGTGGGTCTGAACGCGAACTTTGCCTTTAAGTGGATAAACGTGGCAAGAAAGGGCTTCTGAACGACGGCAGTATTAGAATGAGCTATTCTGAAACGCATCATGTTTTCGTATCCAACCAAGCGTTCGGATACAAGTTGATTTAGTTGCGTGTAAAACCGATTACCCATGCGGTAATTCAGTCACTTCCAAGAGGATACTCATTCCGATTAGAATATCTGAAAAAAAAATGTCCGCATGGAACCCGAAAAAGGTGTAGGACATCCGGCTCCGAGTCCTCTCTTCCCGTTAGATTCCGCATTCCTTCCCGCCTCAGAGTACGACTCGCGTACCTAAATTCTGCGCAGAAAGGACATGCGTGCGGTCGGCGCCATCAGACGCGCGGTGGAGAGGACGATGCTTAGAGTCACCTGGTACCCGCATGTATCCAGAATCACGAGCTTTGTCAACGAGCGAACATCAGAGATGCCGCGGTTTGCCAAGAAGTCGAAGATCAGGTTAGCCGAACACGTCATGCAATTTTGTGGTGACCGTTGGACTATATCGGCATCTGGATCCCTCGAGCTACCGCCAGCCTGGGGCCGGGTGCAGCAAGCCCCAACTAGGGGATGGGTCCCCAAAACTCTGTATCTCTGCTCTGTCGATGACGCAACTCTCGTGCTGAGGAATAGGGTAAGAGTCTAGAGAGGCAGGGTTTTGGGGACCCATCCCCTAGTTGGGGCTTGCTGCATCTGGCTCCTGATGGACAGGCGTTTTCTAGGGAGCACCGAATGAAAGAATTGTTGAGCTGCGTGTCCTTCCAGGGAGGACCACCCGTCGGAGCACTCTAGCACGAGGCAGGCACCATTCGGGATGTACTATGTACCAAGGAAAGTAACCTATGGAACCTATTCGACGATTTCGATTAACAACGGGGGGGGGCAACAGATGATACAGTCAATTCGAGATTACAAAAATCAAAGAAAATCTAAGCGAATATAACGGTCTAATAATCCAATTAGAGACAAAAAATCGACTTTTCTGTAGAAAAATCTTTAACCGATAAATGTGCAGGTATAAGCTCCAAAATGGACCTAACGAAGGGAGAAATGGTACTTTCATTACTCAGTGCTGGGTAGAAGGGTTCAAGTATTTGAGAACGCCAGAGCAGTTTTCTAAGGACCCTCCTTGGGGTAGCTAACTTCCACCCTTTCCGCTCATCGGGAGAAAAAATGTAATTTTGGGATGGATGAGACATGGTCCACTCTGTTCAAAGCGCACGATAACTCGATCCTCATCAGTGGCAGGCGATGTCACCGGCCAAAGTTCTATTAGATTTTGGTTCCCAAACATGCTTCATGACAGGTAAAAATGGATGACGGTGAACGCAGGGATGGCTGTTCAACTAAAGGAGACCTGCGCAGGACGGAACATTCTCCGAATGGAATGTTTTCGCCCCGAAAATCCATAGTTCGGTCCAAAACAGCTTGAAAAAAGTGAAAAAAGTGAGGATGAGCGATGTCAGAGGTGTTCCACCTTTGGACTGCGCGGAGCCGCACCCACAATCGGCCAAGCATGTTTCGAAGATATTTATTGTGATGTTTTTAAACGAGAATTCAGGCTCTGTTCCAGGGAGACAGGTCCTGAATAGCTCGGCCAGAGGCTATAATCCAGAAGTAGTGGAGTCTTCGTTCCAGAATGCACCTCGATGGACGAAGCTGAGAACAGAATTCAATAAGAGAAGTCAATAAGAAGTTGGAGACAATCAGGAGACATGCTAGCAAGAGGGGTGGTCGTGTACCTGAAGTGGGCGGGGCTAAAATTGATAATTCCCGCAGCACCTGCAGCATTCCCGCAGCACCTGGAGCTCTTGGGGTTGGCCGGCATGCGAAACCAAACTGATCACATCAATGATTGATATGTTATGATTCATCAGATAAATGAATCTTGAACGAAGTGGATTCTCCTCGTGGAAAAAGTGGATCACAAACTGGTCGACTTCTTGTTTTTACAGAAATATGGAGCTAAAAAAAGAGAATTTTAGGAGCACTGGCGCAAAAATCCGTGGTAGTATTGAGAGCAAATGGAAAACTTTCCACATAGTGTGCACTTTTGAGCAAAATCACAAATGTAATGACTTTTGTGCGTCATTTCTACAGACTCCTTTCAAAGAAAGAAACACTGAGCACTTTCGTGCGAAAGAATCTAATTATGCTCAGGCTCGATAAAGCTACTTGCTTTTCTCAGAGCAGTCACAGCCGTTACCACCCTGGTGAATACAATCTGGTGAAATGCACTGAATCATCGATGTAAATCCATTATTTCGCACATTTTTTAGGTGGTCGACCCAACGTGGAGCTTCTCCCCCACATCCTCTCTTTTAGGCCTAAGCAAAAATATCCGCCTCTTCGCTTAGGATAGCTTCTGCGCGCCATTTCGGACTGGTGCAGCTGGCCGGTATCCAAAAGTGTTATCAAAGCTTTTTCCCCGAACTTATCAGGCCTTTTTTCTCATTAGAGCTGCAGACCAGAATGAGTGTTACCCCCCCCCCCAAACTCCATTTTCACCACGTTGATGGGACAGTCAGCATATCCTGCCATATAGATGTAGTGTAGTGGAGGGATGGGAGGTGTGCTTGACCTTGACGGGACCCGACCAAAATGTGACCCACGGACCACACGCGTGGGGAGTGGCGCCACTTGCAACTATACCACCTTTGGCCTTTTCATTACGATCTCGCAATAGTCATGCTTACAAGCTCTTAAAAATTGGCAATTTTTTTCCAGTGTATACTGTCATCGGGGCGAAATGTTGTGGAAAACAAGCGTTAACAAAGCAGTGACACAAATTGCTCCCGAGAGTCATTTTAGAAAAAAAATAACAGGCTTCCCCACACATCTCATTAGGTCTTCCTGCAACAACGCCACAGACAGCCAATTAAAACTTAACAATAAAGCAAAAGTTCCAGGAATAGAGCGTTGTGAGCCCGTTTAAAGGCGTGTCTGGGTATCTAATAGCGTTCAGTAATGAACCTGTGGGGGGGGGGGCAGTGGTATGAGAAAGAAAAAGAAGGAAAAGAAAACTTCCGTCGGCCACGAAAAGGTCCACCACTATGCCACCAACATTCCCTTTGAGATGGAGGAGGCGAGCGTTCGGACGAGTATTACGAACATTGTAAACGATGTAAATGTAAACGAACATTGTAAACACCGCATTGTAAACGCGACGCAATGAAACTCGTCCGAACGGTTTCCTCCCCATCCCAAGGTGGAATGTATAGGTTCGGGGCATAACCGGAGGTTTCTTTTGCTTGCTTTTTCTTCTCCACTCCTCACTTACAGGTTCATTATTGAACGCTATTAGACACCCATTTTTATCCCAGGGCTTGCATTTAATCTCGGAGCATGCCTCTAATAGCTTTCAACAAGGGTAGGAGGTGGTGCAGGGGCAAGTGGTGTCACTGCTTATGCTTACTGTCCTTGGGTAATTCTGAAATGAGTCTCGCCGAGGCCAACCGAGCTTAAAATCCGTCCAGGTCCCATCAATCGGTACCAGATATTTCTGCAAGGTAAACAATAATGAACTGTATATTGGCTGGTCGGCTTAAAGCAACACCCCCAGATCGAATTTGAGGGGATCGCAGCGATTAATAATGAAGTTGTGGATGCCGACTTGACTAATAAGGAAAAGAGAAGCAAGCTATCAATGAAAAGAGAAGCAATGAATAAAGAAGCAAACAAAATCGTCATTGAACCTCAAGAAAAAATTCTTCTTGAGTAAGACAGAGGCGGAGCCAAACGATTTGAACGAGTTGCCCGCTTTAGATCGATGTCAGACATTGCGAATCGAACGATTCGACTAGCGTCCACGGTCGCGTCGCGGCCAGCGATCGCCCTATTGGCTGGTATCGCAACGCGACCGCGGACGCTAGCGAATCGCTCGATTCGCGAAGTCTGACATCGGCCTTACGGTTCAAATATCCCGCGCGTATTAGTCACTACGCCGTAGTTCAGGTTGCGTGTCATTGGTGTGCGCTGTGTAACTCGACGTTTTCTGCTGGGGGTGGATGTACGTGTGAGCATTTCTACCCTGAATCGATATTGGTGAGTTATAGCAAATCCTAAAGCTCTGAAAGACTCAGTCAGCTTGGGCAAAATTTTGAGGGTTCGGGTCCCTGACCATTAACTCGGTGAGGGCGCTGGTTGTCATCTCCCTAATTTTGTCATCTTGCTCACATGAGGAGGATATTCATGATCTCCCCAGGGACAGCATTCGAAAGGCTTCCATCGGCTGCAGCATCCATTAGTACCAAGGGGGATGCACTTATGTTCTATAAATGCTCAGCTGCTCTAGTGTCAATTTATTCTGCACATACGCATAGCCATTTCTAGAAAAACAAGACCGTTTGGAGCTATACGTTCCCATGTTAGCACGATTCGCCAGCTTTCCCTGGAAATGCTCGACGGTCGCAGTGTCCTGTGACCTCGGCTGTCCTCCAGACGTGACTGAATCCGCATTTGCCCCAAACACAGACTACGAGTCAGAAAGTCCCAGCTCGATAATAGCGAGCTATAGAAGAGGAAAAATGGAAGCGGTCTAAGCGGTCCTTCCTGTGCAGCGCCGTTGCGGAGAGCTTAAAGCAGCAGTCCCAGCAGGGTCGAAGTGGGCGTCCCAGCAGGGTCGAAGTGGGCGACCTAAAAAGGTCGCACATGGGCAGAATCAAACGATGATTATAAGTATATTGCACCAGTCAGAAAACAAAAGAATATCAAATGGATGCGGCAGTGATAGATTGGGTTTCCCACTGTTCGAAATAAGAGCGACAACCAGGTTCCTCATTCTGCCAAAAAATTCTGGAAGTGCTGTTGTGAGAAGTTCTGAGGACTTAACGGCATATTTCAGGGTCAAAAACGCAGATAATGGCGGGTTGTAGAAACGGAAAAATGGAAGCGGTCTAAGCGGTCCTAGCTGGGCTATCGCCACCGCAGCGAGCTTGAAGCAACAGTCCCAGCAGGGTGGCAGACAAAGCTCTGTTGCTTTAGGAGCCGGGAAGTGGAACATCTACAACGTTTGTGAGTAGGTCTATCCTCACCGCAAAAGGATTCATTAACCTTTTCCGGTATTGTGATGTTGATCCTTCCACAGAGAGGAAACGTCAGCAGCTTTCGTGTTATGATTATAAAAACAGCCAATCTTTTCCTTTAGCACTTTGCCTGAGCACAATAATATGTGAGAGCAGATTACGGTATAGGCAGAATAACACTTCCTGTTGTACATTTCTGACCCTTGAGTCACCAGACGATAATATTCCTATGGCTTCATGTTGAAGATGGATAGATGCTGAGCAGAGCTCATGCAGATCAAAGGACGACAAGGTGAATCGCAGTGAAGTGGGCTTAATTGGGCCAGGAACATTCTGCCCCCGCACGAACAGACAGAGAATAATCTCGATCAGAGATTATGCTGAAAAAATCATCACCTTCCTCAATGCTGCTAACGATCCTTGGGAGGGATCCATCAAAACGGGCTCTCACATTGTTGGACATTCTGAGATAACTACCACAGCCCCGCGCTACGGTGAAGCACGCCCCGTACTGACCAACTCGCTCTCTCAAGCTATACTGTTCGGGCTGAGCAAATTTCGAGGCTCCTATGGCTCCCTGGTTCCAGTCGGTACCTTTCTGTGGTCTTTTGGCAGAGCTATTCTCCACCTACACGTTTTGCTTTTATATTCAAACAAATCCGTAGAGCAGTGAGCTGGGAGAGGTGGGTCAGAAAAGCTATGGCTGTTGTGAAAGCACAAATATCTTTAAGCATGATATCTTGGAAATAATTCCAATATTTTTATTAAATTTTCTGAATTGATAAACCTAATCAAATTCAACAATTTAATAGATGATTAAAATGAACAAGTTGGTAAAGGAAATACAATACATCACGAAAGGTTTAGCCAGGCTGATGTCAGACTTTGCGAATCGAGCGATTCGTTAGAGTCCGCGGTCGCGTCGCGTATAGCGATTCGCCTGCGGCGAATCGAGCCATGCGCTGTACGTGACGCGACCGCCGACGTTAGACGCTGCTAGCGAATCGCTCGATTCACAAAACGTGACATCGACCTTGGTGCGAAACGGTGTCGCGATAGCGTAGCTTGTAGCACACTTGCCCCGTAAGTGAAAGGTACGGGTTCGGGTCTTGGCCGGGACAAAAATTAGTTCATAACCCAGTTCTGGTAACATTCGCAGTGCAAAGTCCGGAGCTAAAACAGCAGTTAACAAATAAATAAATTTTCTGAATTTGGTTTTTTGTTTTCCTTTTTGTACATAGTGGACTGAGGGGGGAAGTTGTCGACTGATCAATTCCTTTTCGTCAATGCGCCACGCATAAGACTTCCAAGGAAAATCGCGATGGTATTTGATTAAGGGTTGGCCTTACCATTACTGTGGTGATTACTTATTCACCAGTCGATGGTTTGATTCTCCTACACAAGGCTGGAAAAATATACCATCCCAAAGAAAAACGTTGGCACGGGCGCGACACGTCGCTTGTCCCATTATACATAATCATCGTTACAATGTAGCAGCTGTGAACTGATCCCGCGGTCCCTATTGAATGCTTTCAAAGAACCCGTGGGAACAGGTGATTGTAAAGTATGTTATGTAATAAACCGGTTTTGAATAGCACCTGGAGTGCTTGAGAAAAGTACACGGCAATGACGCCAATGAGCTTAGGCACCAGCAGTTCTGACCCGGACACAGCGGCAAATCACCTACCGGAACCTGGATAAGTTTGAACTCTTCCAAAATTCCCAGCAATCCCTCAAAGAGGAGGGAAACACATGCAGAATTTGTTGCATTTCCAGCGTTCACCGATGGCATCCATTTTGCACTTTTGAAAAAAAAAACTGGTGAAACAGAGGAATGTTCTCATTTTAACCCATCCAGCGGGACGACATCACTCTTACCCATGTAACGAGATCTGGAATTTTGTTCCCGCTGTTGACATAACCGTTTTTGTCACCTCTTCACCGCTCTCCAAACCTCGCTTGTTTCGGTACCCAGGCTTTCCAAAGACAGTGGACAAGGAAGTGACCATTCTAGTCTCTGACGGTTTCGCATGCACTTGACCAATTCGGCGGTACTGACTAATTCAGATGATCACGAGCAGCAATGGAGAATGGAAACTTGCTCGGCCTGGGCAAGACCCGATCCTAAGTCTGACCCTCCTCCATATTCGAGGCGTTTGCTGCTCGATTCATTTGAAGTCAGTCAGTGCCGCCGGCGTGGGTAGGCAGAGGAACCGAGATTTGAGGGGTTGAAGAGGTGATAAAAACGTTATGTCAACGGCAAGAACGGAATTCCAGATCTCTCTAGATGGGTAAGAGGGATCTCGTCAGTGCCAGATTGGTTAAAATGAGTAGAGAGTACTTGGCTACTCTCTCAAATCCCTGACAATTTAGCATGGTCTTGGCGCGCTATGGGCGCGTAAACTTCCTTCCCCTCCTCCTTCTCGCATACTAAGCCTCTAGCCATTCAGCAGAGAGAGCGTTGACGTTGAAGAGGGCAAGGAGAGATGCGTTGCGCGAACATCTGACGAAAAGGGGTACCACTGCCACTGCCACTGGTTTTAGGGCGTTTCTCAGGTCTTTTCTCCTTCCGTGCACCTGTGACCATCTCTAACTTTATTTCCAATGGGCTGCTTAGCTCGAGAGCGCTTAGTTACTGTACCCAAAGAGAGGACGAGGCTGCACAATAGGGCACCGCTGCGCACTGCTACTTGGAACGGAATGGATCTGATCTGCACCACGTGTGCTATATTCCACTAAGCTGCCAATATCACCACCCATTCGATCCATGATGGATTTAGCTCTTGTCCATGCCAACCCCCCCCCCTAAAGGGGTTAAAGATGTGGCCAAGGTAACCCTATGGCTTATCTCCATCCTCCATCTATATCTAACACCTTCCTCCAACGGAGTAAGACAACTAATCGCAATCTCCTTGACGGCGTTCCATTTCCTCAACGCGGCCATGAAGTCAATCACTTGTCACACAAACCTGTCACTCTGATCTGAGAACGGCATTCGTCCTTGACATTCGAATTCGTACTCATGAAAATAGCTCAGGAGTCCCCTGTGAACACTTTTTGTTCCCAAATTAACATCCCAGAAAAGCGAAAATCAATAACATCAGCGAGAAGAAGTATTTGGATTCACTTATTCGAGCAAAAGCAGCTGTTTTTTTTGTTTCATTTTGGTGGGCGGGATGTCGGGGGCGGAGCCTAATATCCGATATCGCAAAGGGTCGCCATATGCAAATAACAACGAATATGGAGAATCGATTCAGCGTGCTTCTGAAGGACGGGATGTCGGGGCGGAGCCTAATTCCTGAGATCGCAGAAGAACGTCAAATGCTAACAGAACAAAAGGTAGAACCAAAGTTTTGAGTGCTTTTTGATTGGTGAGGATGTCGGGGGGCGAAGCTTGATTTCTGACATCCCAAAGTGATGCTATATGCTTGAAAACACGTGAGGGAACAGACATCGCTGGCTAAAAAAAGAGTAGCTTACTTTGAACATGGAAAAGTGCAATGGAAAATCAATGAGGATAAATTGAGATTCTGCAGAAACATATATAAAAAGATTCTCTTGTGAGTCATTTCTTAGCACATGACGTCAAGCCAGCTGGTCAGACATTTTCAGAGGTTCGACGAGCATTCGGAATATGCCGGCTAATGGACACAGAGAAAAGAAGAAGCTGAAAGCTGGAGAATGTCACCACAGTAGAGTTCCTTGTGGAAATGTGAGCCCGAAATAGGATAGAGCTCTCGAGCAACACTGCAGTGATGGTGAGACATGGCAAGCGGGCAATTTCCTGAGATGTGACGCCTGGTTAAAAGGAATTTTTTAAAGGCTATGGGCCAAAACTTGATCAGTGTTCAAATCTTTCGTTTCGCTGCTTACCACTATCTCGATCCGAAGATCAAATTCCGGCTCGTACGCCATCCAGGCTAGCCGAGCCTTCCATCCCTCCGGTTTCTGTAAATTAATATCAGATTTATTTGGGAGGAATGAGAAGATGTCATAAAATGAGGAATCAAACATTAGGGGGCCCACAAGTCACTGTATAGGGCTGATTGCTTCAAAATGCAATCGCGATTCAGCGTGGAAGGAGAATGCGTGGCGCATCCCGAAAATGTTGACTCACATCGAATGCTTTATCTCTTATCCTTTCCCCTGCACTCTGGAGAAAGGGACTACAGCTTGTTCAAGTACACTTTTATTTTTTTTATGTGGCTGCAACCAATATAATAGTTGACCCCCTGATACCCGACAAGAGGCCCATCGGGTGGCGAGACGGCAGAGACGCAGACGGGTCAGCGAGCGAGTTGCAGCGTGTAATGAGCGGTATGAGACGTGGTATGGTACACTGTGTTTTACTTTCGTTAAATCGATAATGCGCGCTGCGACTTGCCCGCTGACCCGTCTGCGTCTCTACCATCTTGCACCGCGACGGGCCTCCTGTCGGGTACCGGTTGAGAGTTCACTTGTCCTCGGCAGAAATTGATCCCAGCGGCCCTGCACATTTTAGCGATGCTTCTTAAAGCTGCCAAAGCAGGAAATTTTTTTAAAATCATTAGATTTCACCGTTTTGTGGTGTGAATTTTTTTATTTTATTAACTACTGTTACCATAATATTCACAGTGAATGATGACTTTCTTTGAGAGATTGTGAGCAGTGGCCTAGAACGTGTTCGGCTCGCGTCGAATCGATCCTACCCCCATTTAGGAGCTAGCAAGACATCTTGGCGCTAATTTGATGATCCGGAGCTGAAGGCTCACGTCAGCCTTCCACTGATTTGATTACAGCGACAAAAACAAATCGATAAATGTTTTTTCACGAAGTCAGCCCGTCAAACCAGAGCTTCCAACGAAGTGTCAGAGGTATTTTGCCAAGAAGATGAATGGCATGTTTGTCGGAAAACTAACAGCAGTTTCCAGCATGTTTTTCTTTCTCCACTGCTCTTTGATGCTTCTTTACAAATTGCTGATTTTTCAAACTTACGAATTTTCTAAAATTTACGGAATTACAAAGTGACAAAAGTTCAAAGGCCCAGTTCAGCGAAGACTGCAGCCAAACGCGAGTAGATTATAATTTCAATTCCGTTGTGAAGGGAGTAATTCCAAATCTACCAATTATGTGGTTTTTAACACATTGCGAATCCACAAGGAAATGGATGGTTATCCTCGATTCATTTACCACTTTCTCAGTAGCAAATTCACCGGTGGGTTTTTCCGACAGATTATTGGTAACTGAGAAAAAGACAGACGACAAAAGCCTACTGAGTGTACACATAATGGCCAGACAGCGCCAAAAAGATGCGGCATGATAAATGGCGAAGCTCCTTTAGACGTTCCTAGGTCGCTGAGCTATGAAGTGGGTAGACCCATCAATCATTTTTGTGAAGGCTCGAATATTCGACGTTACAGTAGCCATCGAACACTACGTAGGCAAGAGAGCACAGATGAGACAGAACAAAAAACTCTTAAGGCTCAAAGGTGAAAGGAACAACTGTCTATTTGCCCGGAAACGAAAGTAATAGATAAGTGTGAAGAAATGAAAGAAAAAAAAGAAACAAAAATATGAAGAACACTGAAGATGAGAGCTTTCTTCATCTGTGGAGATAAACGGCTTTTCACCAAGTGACAAAATGCGCCGATATGAGAGCCTATATGAGATAGCATAGGGAACAGGCTAGACGCAGACACATCCAGATTGTCGTTGTTTCAGTTCATTAGTAAAGAAATGTCCAGGGCCCTGGCGTCCTTCTAAAGCATTTCTGGACACCAAGAGAGGCATATTCCATCACTGTAGATAGCTCTCTTGTCCTTACAGAGGGGTAAACCTATATTCCTCGACTTTTCAAAGAATATGGCTTAAAAGTGTCGGGTTTGACTTGCCAGGCCATGGGTTTCGAAGTTCCCCGAACACTTAACGAGTGAAGCAGTAGGAACGAAATGCAAAAGAAGATAGTCGAAAAGAAAAGATGCCGATGTAGCTTATTCGCTGAGGGGTTCTATGGCAAGCACCCAGACGAAAGGGCGGTGCTTGGCCAATGACGAGGGCTGTGCCAATGAAGGTTGACATAGCATAGTGCAGACACTATCAGTGCCCCACAGCTTGTCAAGGTCAGCTTTACTTCCTGAAAGTTGTCACAAGGTGTAGCTGTTGAGTGATTGTAAAGCACTTGTCGTGGGGTGCCACTTAAAGTGCAAGTTTTCGAACGGCTGAAATTAAATAAGAGCTCGACGTGGATGAAAATGGGCTCCGAAGGGAATAATGCTATATCCTCTTCCAAAAGCGGGGCCTTCGTATTCTTCTGTGTGTCTCCGTTCACTTCTGAATTGGCCTTCCTTTTGAGGCCCTTTTGAGATCTGGGGCTCGATTTACTTTACTAAAAGGGCAAGCAACTGGTGTAACGACCCAGAGGGGCGCCAAAAAATTCAAAAAAGGTGCTGTAATAAGGAGGAGGAATACCGAGAGAGAAAAGAATTCGGCATGTCCTAATTTCAGTTGTAAAACTCAAATGTCCGGTAGGTGAACAATCTAATGGTCAAAAAAAAAAACTAAAAAGCCAAAAAACGCCAAAAAAGCAACTGCTCATCTTCATCACAGCCAGAATTAAAGAACAACAGCTGTAGTAGGAGTTATGAAGAGAGGGTTATGAAGATTGTAAATTGGGATGGGGGGGGGGGTGCAGAACCGACCTATTCGCTCATTGAAAAAAAAGTACAATCTAGGAAGATTGCCTCAGGACGCGAGATCTTTGATGCCGAAGCCGCTGAGGGGTCTTTTGAACTCCTACACAGCTTCTCCCCTTTACCCTCTATTTCTTGGATCACGCTGCTTACAAAATAATCAACAATAATAAACAACAACAAAAACAAGCAAACAATATAACAACAACAGAATTTTTCCTGTTTCTATTCAGACAAATCGGCATTTTGTCAAGGTTGGGACTCGTTAGGTGGAAAGGTAGCGGGTATGTGAGATATAATAGGATTGGTTCCATCAGCCTTGGATTATCACCAGCAAGTAAAATGTAGCTGTGAGAACAGGCTTGTTAACTCAACAACAGACTAATTCCATTCAACTCGATTAGCGGCTGCCGGCCTGTGAACCGCCCAAGAGCGCATAAATATGTGAGAATAGATTTTTGAACAATTCATATAGATGTGGTTAGGTGGAAGAAATGTTAGTCAGAAGTTACAAGAGGAATGACGTCGTTAGTCTTCCCTCAAAAGGTGAGCAAAGCATACCACTTTCCTTCAAATTAGTTATGGTATCGAATGGAATTCGGTCTATGCTGCAGAAACCAGCCGATGAAGAGTCAGAAGCCAACCGTGAAATTTAGTAATAGGATTTAAACGCGTACTTGGCCTGCCCAGCAGAACTAGGTGAGAATTGATCCCGAATTTAAAGGTACAGTCCAGGATTAGTAGAGTGGAGTGAAATCAACACCCAGGTTCTGCCAGGAATTGACGATACAGGCGAAATGCGTTTTTGCCCTTTCGTATGCTGTCTCGCAACAGGTTCTTTTCCCTCTTCGCGGCGCTCAATACCTCTTATCTCACTGCCTGCTACTTTGAACTCTCTACAGCAAAGAGAAGTAGGGCCTCTAATTCAGGATCTTCTAGGGTCTTCTTCCCTTTTTCCTTCATATTGGTCATTTGCACCTTTCAATTCGACTTCGTGCGCGCTAACCATACCAGCTCAATTCGGGCTTAGTCCACAACTCCCAGCCTATGGCTGCGATAAGGAGGTTGGGGGGGGTGGAAAGAGAGGGCAGTAGTTTTCCCTACTAGCACGAAAGTGGGCATTGTATAAACCTACACAAATTGGACAGGAACATTAATTTTTCAAGACATGACGGATCAATGGACGACGCACTGGGAAATGAAATGGGTTGTTATTCTGGGCTGGCATGGATTTATTTATACGTCTTCTACAGCGTCTGCATTCGATATCCTTGAAGGATACTGGATCGAGCACGCGATTAGCTGCAGAATAGGCGCTAGGGCTAATTTGACAGGAAACCGAAAACGGCTGCAAAAAACGGCTCAAGCGAACGTTCCAGAAAAGCATTCATTGTGTAGCACAAGCTAGAAGAGAGACATGGAAAGGGGTAAAAAGTGGGACCTCAGAAGATTCTGGAGAAAGGAAGATTCTGTGGGAAGGCTGTTCGGCACAAGAGAAACATTAATGGGCAAAGAGCGCTGGGGATCGAACGTGAGGAGCAAGACCGGCCAGTGAAGGGCAATGACAAATTGAGGAGAACTTTTTGCATAGCCTGAAAGAGCCATGATGTTAATAGTCTTTTGATGCCTGCCGATAGCCTCACACTTCCTCTGTTTGCCCTCGATACACGCAGAAATTTGCTGTCAAAAAGGAATACCCATCTGAATTGCCTGTTCCCAAACCTCATTCCGGCCAACATCGTAGCTCCCTATGGGACCCAATTAATGGAGTTGACACTGCTAGCAGGGGCAGCTCCTCGAATAGCCGTGGACATGTTTTTCTCAGGCACCACCGAGACATCTCACAACAACAACTACTTTAGGCAGAATACGTGATGGGGCATGTGACTCTGAAAGATCCGCACTGAGTCGCACATGACGTCAACCTGAGCAACAGTGTTATCTATGGTGTTTCAAGACGTCTCGCGCAGGGAGGACCAATGTTGATGTCTGAGGCGCTGTATGGCTGAATATCGCACTGAATTAAATTGAGAATAGGTTTTGAAAGATGGGGTAGGACCGAGACCGCGTGCAAGGATTTCCCGCGCAAATTTCTTTTCTATGAAATTTTGAGAGCATGCTGGAAATTTTCCGATTCTCTCGCAAGTTTTGGAAAACTATCGTTGATCCTCTTTCTTTGAGCGATGTCAGATTTGCGAATCGAGCAATTCGCTAGCGATTCGTAGATACGAGCGTTGCGCCAGCGAATCGAACATTGCACCAGCAAATCGAACTATGTACCAGCGAGTCAAACTTTGTACCAGCGTGTTAAACTATGTACCAGCGACGCAGTAGTGGTGGGACCCAGCATTCAAAGGAAGTCCGCCACTTTCAAACTACCCTAGTTTCCGGTAGATAAGCCCGCCCCGGGTTTTCGCGTGCATGCACCTCTGCTCCGCAGTGCAATTGCGTACCGTTTGGGACTACCGTAACACACGCCTGATTTTGTGGTGCAGTTACACTTCAGCTCGCCCAACTTCCGTTATTCGTTTCAGCTATGCCTCTGTGAATCTGTCTGTCACTAGAATCGGTGAAGCATGTAGAATAATCTGGAGAGACAGAAATAAAGGCAAATAAAGACAAGCGGGTAGGAGCTGGTCAAATCTTGATAAGGAATAGGGCCAAATTTTTGAGTTTTGACGTCACGTAACCTTGCTGTGCGCGACGCAACAGCGTGCGGCCCTAAATGGTGTTTGATGAGGTGGCTGCCGTTAATGATGGAAGCTCGAGTGCTGGAAGTGTTTGTACCTCTTCAGCAATATTGCTGCATATTTCTAGCAAAGGTGCGCACATCAGCACAGTGCAGGCACAGTGAATAGCGTATGAATGCGTTCACAGTTGGTGATTGTGCTAGCATATGGAACAATATGGCGATATGGAACAACGGGGCCAAAATTCACAAATCTAGCGCTATTTATGCGAAATCGGAGCGGGCTTATCTACAGGGAAATCCACTGTCCCGTGACACTGTTCGAAAGTGGCGGGACTTGCTTTGAACGTTGGGTCCCGCCATTATTGATTCGCTGGTACATAGTTCGATTCGCTGGTGCAACTTTCGATTCGTTGGCGCAACGCCATATCCAGCGATTCGCTAGCGAATCGCTCGATTAGCAAAGTCTGACACTCTTGGGAAGGCAACTATAGCTCCAAATATGCAGAAACAATACATTTCACTACTCAACAGGTGCAGTATTAGTACGAAATGTGGTCAACCAATCGATTAGGAATGCCTTCGTGCAAAATTCTGATCACCTGAGAATCAATAGATGCCCACTCTCCGACGTTCTTCTGTATCAGATTGGAAACGCTGCTGAACTGTAGGCCATTTGCGTATACGCGACAGAAAAAAACTCGCCGAAGATTCTCGATCTGATAAGATGGTGGACTTTTGGAAGGTTTTTGTTGGAGCTTGTAAACGCTTCAGGTTTGATTGAAAGGCAGCGAGCAGAATTTTCAATCACAATCTGCTCTCTATTACAAGGATCCAGGTGGGTGATGACTGTCGAATTTTCCTTTCAGTGAGATTCAGATGCAAGTTCGGAAGCATCGTCGCAGTACCACTCTCAACAGGTCATAAAGAACAATCCATTCTCTGCGCAAAATGAAGTTGCCCAAAATTATCACCGCTGTGCTGCGTGCGAGTCAAAGTCCGCTAGGGCGTGACGAAGTAAGCGAATTTGCTTATGTGAGCAAATGGAATTAGTCGTACACTAAATGACATGTAACGTGGATAGAGATGGGTGACTAATTTAAAAACACGCTGGCTAGCGAGTCATGGAGCAAGCTAGTTCAGAAAACTCGCCTAGTTGTCCTTAAAGGCACGGGTCGAGGTCGAATTAATGTGTTATTTTATTCGAAAATTAGACAAGAAGTGAGATGAGGAACGTGAGCGGTGAGAAAACACAAGAAATGTCATAGAAAAATCTGAGATTTCCCTTGTGAATTTGGTCGTGGTATGACACAGAGCTGCGAGGAGAGGGGGATGCGAGATAGCACGTTGTACATGAGAGGGTGCAGACGCATCGTGTGTCGCGATCCATACGGATGAGAGCACGGCAGCACTCAAGGCATGCCTCAGCACCTATCTCGTAACACGAAGATCGCTCCAAGAGGACCCTGGGCGCACTGGCGCTGCGATGTCCTGCCTACATGACCCCGTTTGATCTATTCGCGATCGTGCGGCACGGGCTGTTTGCAACAGCACCACCACGACCAGTCCCAGTGTTCCCCGTCCGTCATCAGTTCTGCGCGTATGCCGTCGGATCTGCAGGCTCGCAGGGCGTAATCTCTCAGAACACTTATTCAAGATGTTATTCCTAGTACAGACCGCTGGTGATCGGCTTGTTGAGGAAAGCGACCCAACGTAAGTTAGTTTGGGGTTACTAACAGTTGGTGTATTTGCTTTAGTTCATGGAAAAGTAAGAGGAGTTTGGCATCATAATAACTTATCTACATTATTCTTTAAGTTGTGTTTCTTTAGCCTCCGAGATTGATAACGAATTG
>KZ345316.1:50176-64911 GCA_002352805.1 Teladorsagia circumcincta
GGATTCACAGCGGGTGTCCCAGCAGCAGTGTGGCGTTGGTACCAACAAGTGATGTGGAGGATGGGACGGGAACATATTTGGCGGGGACTCAAGGGTGATAACAGCTGATAAGGGCTGTGAAGGGGACGCTAAAACGCAAATTTCACAGGATTCACAGCGGGTGTCCCAGCAGCAGTGTGGCGTTGGTACCAACAAGTGATGTGGAGGATGGGTCGGGAACATATTTGGCTGGGACCCGAGGGTGATATCAGCTGATAAGGGCTGATAAGGGACGTTGAAACGCAAACTTCACAGAATTCACAGCGGGTGTCCCAGCAGCAGTGAGGCGTTGGTTCCAACAAGTGATGTGGAGGATGGGACGGGAACACATTAGATGGGGACAGAGGGTGATAACAAATGATAAGGGCTGATGACAACGGTATGCGGCAGAATGTAGAGGTCACTCAAAACCAGGTTCTAGATAGGGAGAGCGTCTCACTTCAATCATTTCAACTTAATTTTATGCGTTGTCATCGCCACGACCGCTACTCTCCCCGGAGCTTCTACGGATGTTCTGTGGTTGTTAAAAGAAATGCTATTGTGATTACTGGGTGTTTCCATCAAACATCATCACATCGATTATTATTCTACCGCTAAATTATCCTGACCTTCGATTGATGGTAGTTGTTTACAAAACCGTTTAGCACCGCACTCCACCGCCCATACCAAACGGTGAGCTTCAGCAAAACAAGGTAGCCTGCCGAAGGTATGCTGGCGCCTTCCACGAAGCAACTGCATAACTGTTGGGTTCTTTGGTGGCGGAACCCAACGCTCCCAGGCTATCCACCTTGACCGAAGCCTACCGTGTCATGCACGCGGTAGTGTGCGGAGCTAAACTGGTAGATTCAATAATTGGCTGTTTTGTGCTCTTGATCATCTCAATCTACCAGGGTTCTCCTCATTCGTGGCACGCCGACTCGCAACAGCGCTGTTGCTTCGCACTTTGAGTCGCGACGGTGTCGCGGTAACCCCTCCTATAACTCTTGGAGGGCTACTTCCTGGCTCCTAATCTCAACCCATAGTTTGAACTATCCCAAAAGGAAATGGACGAGGTCTTACTTGAAGGCTTCCTTAGCAGATCCTTTCACTTTTTTTTCAGTTTTAGCCATCTCGATCACCACATTTTTATTATTGATCGCTAATGCACACCACAATTTGGTCGGAATGGTGCTTTGCTTTTTTCTATGCTCTCTAGAATCAACATCTTGAGAGCAATATCGTGGCCCGCTGCTGTGTCCTTTCAATATCACTGCTTGAAGGTCTTTGTAGGATACAGTAACCCCACTTTTGCAAAAATCGCGTTCCAGCAGGGCGTTCTGTATCCGTTTGCACGATTGAAGCCACCAAACTCATCTCACAAAGAGAAATGGTCAGGGAAAATGCTTTGTTCCCCTTTCATAACACGGTGAATAGTGCAGTCAAACATACGGAAGTTTTGGGCGTCAGAGAGGAAGGCCATACGAAGAAGCTCCTCATCGCCATGTTGGATTCAGGTACTATTTACCAAGCACCACAAAGCGAAATTTCTGTAGGAAACACAAAAAGGTATGCAACAATGGAATGAAAATGTTTGTGGCATTGGTGTTGTGGTCGTTATCCAAAGTCGGTTATATTTAATGTTATAGACGCATTCACCACATTTTGAGTTGCTTTTCATTTGCCTGATTAGAGTAAATTGCCTTTTATTGGTAGAGTTAAAGCCACGTTTCGCGGCATGATTATTGCGCTGAAAACTGAAGACAAAGGAGAGAGGTGAATTGGCAGTAAAGTAATGAAAAGCGCCAAAAAACTACGTGTTTATGTAGCAGGGTGAACAAGTCCACGAGGGAGATAGTTCACGAGGCACCGAGTGTCAGGGCGAAAGACCATTAACAGGAGCGGGGCGCAGACATCAATGCAATTGAAGCTGTTGAGGAGCATTAGCGATGCGTAGGCACGCATAAATCTTACTTAAAAACTATTCAGCGCCCTGCCTAGCGTGTTTTGGTCGTAACAGTAGTTCAAGCACTCAGCTACCTCGTTCACGAAGTGAGGAGCCACATTGCGCTGCCTGCGCCTTTGAATTTTCCATTTTCTCACAGTGTCTGGTTTTGATTTTCGCACTAAGATTCTAAAGAAGGACAAGGATCGATTGAGATTGATCAAAATGAAATAACATTTGTTTGCTTTCTTATTCAGGCACCAATGCAGTAATAAACGCACTGAACATTTTCATGCTATCGTGGAATTGATAGAAAGGCGAAGTAGCGCTCTAAGATTCATTGGGAGAATTACAGCTGTGGTAACCGCTCAGGCTACGAGCACGAGTATTAGGTACAGGCAATTCTCTTTCGAATGATTCGCGAGTTGATGTGGAAGTTTGGGATTTTGGCAGAAAATTTTAAGTTTGAAAAAAAGCGACACTACTCATGGGACAACCTAATCTAAGATTACGGACTGAAACTCCTCAAATTATAGAAATAGAAAGGAAGAAAAGAAAACGGTTGATTCGAACAGATGAAAATATGACTGAGATTTATTCGCATGCATTTGAATGCAAATAGACAGAATAAAAACGATCAAGGTGGCAGTCGATTCTTCTCGGTGTGTTTCTCACAACGAGTCGTTATGTTATTCAATTTTGGATTTGTCCTATACAAAAAGTTGTGGACCTACCGGAATTTCCGTTACAATTCTTGCCACATAGTCTGCTGCCATCTTGCGAAACCGTTAGCAACACGGTCGGAGTGGGTGGGGTCTGATGCGAAAAAAATAAAAAGATGAAAAAAGCCGGAATAATCCTAGCATTCGATATCAAAGAAATCAGAGCATATTTCATGTTTTATTCCACACTTTTTTATTGCATGTTTCCTACATCATCAGGAACGGTGCTCATCGAACAGTGCTCTGCATTCAAAAAAAATGCAGACCATAGAGATCACAACAAAGACGGTTTATGACCACTGCCGTCTCAACTGTTCAACATAATCGTCAGTTTGACCTTGTATGTCCATCCCAAAAACGTTTCTGATCTGTAAGAAAAAAAACAAGTGATTAATGAGATCTTCAATTGCACAGCTTGGAAACGCATTCAAACCGCGTTCAAGGTTCTTGCTGATATGACGACTGACTCTTCTCAGAATTTTGATAAGGCCGTAGAGCCCTGCTAGGACCCGCATGCGAAAACACATGTAAAAGAGATTTCAACTCAATAGTTCATGAAGAAGCTAGAACAGCTGTAAAGAACCAGATGATTTGAAACTAACACACATTCGGAATACCGGGCGACATACACCAAATAAAGAAAAATTTTGTAGGAGCCGCTGTCAGCAGCAGTAGGAGACTCTTCGAAGAGGGGCGGATGGCGCCAAAAATGGGGGGGAGAGAAGCTCACCGGCAGCGCGGACGCGAGCGCGTACTGGTGACGTCAAAGTGACGTCACAGCTGCGACAGGCTCGAAGGAAGGGCAAGCAGTAGCCTGCGCCGCTCTGCCACTTTGCTCATATAGTGCTGGATTTCTGGCTCAATACGATTTTGTTCAATCAGTTGTTTTGCGCGCGAAATGATTGTGTTATGAGCAGGTGCTCTCCTCGCACTAATAAATGGAATTTGAATTTCTCGAAAATGTAGTGGAAGTTGAGGATCTCATGAGCAATTTCTTAGGAACACAGTCAAGTTGAAGTTGATTAGACAAAACCCGTCTTCAAGTTCCATTCCTACTTACTTATAGTTATTACTCTGTGAAGTAAGAGCGTGATAGATGGATGCTTGGAGTACTTAATGCATCCAAGTATTGGTGGCAGAGCTGGCCATTGCTCGCTCCCTCGCCGCCGCTGTGACGCCACCAACACGTGAACGCCTCCGTGCCGCGGGTGAGCTTTTCCATGGAGCGAAAAATGGGTCGGTATAGAAGAAGAGTGATGGTCAATATCGATAGCTAGATACCTCAACACAGGTTCCAACATATTTGCTCTGTTATAAGCCATTAAAAATGATACTCACGCAGTTTTCAATGGGATATAGCCTCGCAAGTGGAACGATGAAAAAAGCAGAGTAAGCTTGTAGTAGTTAGAGGGGCAGAAGAAGCATTCGTAGGCAATGGCAGAGTAATTTTTTCATCCGCGTTTAACCAAGCCCCAGGGGGAGGAGCTCGAGCGCAAGAGTTACTTTTACTTTCTTTGTGGTCTCTTTTCCTCCTACGCTTTCCTAGAGACCGTCATCGTGCACAGACACGTGATCCTTCATATGAATTCAGGGCAGCAAACTCCTTTCCACCTCCAGTGATCCCAACATCTGCCTCAAGTGCTCCCTCGCATCATCCCGAACGAAGAATTCAAAAAAAGATGTGGAAATATGGACGAATGGCCTGAATGATTTTTGGCTTTGGAGTAACCTTTGGGCAAAATACACAAGTTTTAACATATTGGGCTTTCGACACCGCGATGCCCTCGTCTTGCGGCAAGGTCCAATCTTTTTTCGGAGCCTTTGGAGAACGCAGTTTGGACAGTTTGGAGTGTCTGAGTTTAAGTGCATTCCACCTCTTACCGTGTTAAGTTCCTGCTCGCCTCCAGAGTCTATCCTTGCGCTACGAATGCAAAACAACTTTGGTATCTTCTTGTAAAGAGCCTCGTGACGCATTGCCATTATAGGAATCAAAGCTTCAGCTATAATCGATATCTGCAATCAAGAGTTTCAGTGGGATCATCACTGGAAGCTAGAATGGGTATTCGGATATTTTTGATATATGACGGAATTTTTAGCAGCATCCAAGGCTCCTCCCCTGGACGTGAAAAATCCGATCATTTCCCAATTAGTGTTTATCTCTCCTACCTAACCATAGACTCCTCGGTCTAAATTTTGTGGAAGCACCTAATTTTTTGGTGTCCTATTGTTTCCATGGCATTATATAATCCATTTCTCATCAAATATTTTTACACCGTGGTAATCATAGCTGCTGCGGAGCTCGCTAACAGAACTTCTAGAATTGTCATAAATTTGCGAAGAAAAATGCTGGGTGCCCCTAGAATCTTGTTCATCGTTTGCTATGAACCCCCCGCCAAGCAAGGTAACATCGAAATTAGGTGTCGTTGTCATCGGAGGACTCTAAGGCAAGCCTCGGTATAAAATAGTTTTGCGAGAGCGTTCGGCAGTGTAGTGGGAGATGAAGGGGTGGTCTGGCAAAAAGGAAGAAAGTTAATGGAACCCTCAATCACGCTTCGATTAGCTCCCCCCGCCGCTAAGTTCCACCTTGAGATAAAGAAGAGGCGTGTTTGGACGAATTCTAAACACGCCTCTTCTTCGTCTCAAGGTTCCACGAACGGCTAGCCCCGGTCGCCCTAGTGCCAATGATATTGATCAGCATGTTATTTCTGGGATATGATATAGGAGGTGACAAGAGAACATATTTGATGGGGGACCCAAAGTGAGAACGAGTGATTAGAGCTAATAAGTGGCGCCGGGATGCAAATTACACGAAATTCACTGTGGGAGTCCCAGCAGCAGTAAGGCGTTGGTTTCGACAAGTGATGTAAAGGGTGGGACGGGAACATATTTGGTGGGGGTGCGGAAGTGATAAGGGGCCGATAAGGGCTGATAAGAAGCGCTGAGACGTAATTTCACGAAATCCGTAGCGGGTCCCAGCAATAATGAAGCGTTGGTCCCGACAAGTGGTGTAGAGAGTGGGACCGGAACATATTTGGTGGCGGTCTGAAAGCGATAAGGGCTGATAAGGGCTGATAAGAGGCGCCGGAATGCAAATTTAACGAATTTCACTGCGGTGTCCCAACAGCAGTAAGGCGTTGATTTCAACAAGTGATGTAGAGGGTGGGACGGGAACATATTTGATGGGGGACACAAGACGATAGCGACTGATTTAGAGCTGATAATAATGATATCCATAAGAATCAATTCATTTTTATGCTATTTATGCAGTCATCGCCATTCGACCGCTACTCTACCTGTAGTTCCTGGGAATGTACAGTGTGTGTTAATTGAACACGTAATGATTACTGGGTATTTCCATTTGAAGATAAATACTTTTATCATTCGACCGCTAAATTATGGAGCCTTTTGATTCATACTTCTAACGAGCTTCTAGCGCCTTTTCCGCGCGTTTTCAAGCCGCAAATGATGAACGACAATGCGTTCCCCCCTGTTTACCACAATCGGGGATGGATTATGTGAACGTGGCCTATTCCGGGCTGTACCTTTGAGCGAATACCTTCTTTTGAAAAGGAGTGGGAGTGGCTATGGGATGTGCAAACGAGGAGCAATGTATCAGTATGCTATGAGAGTTCGAGTGAAGAAATTGGAAAAGTTATCGACGTTTCAAGAGAGTCAGCTATATGCTATGTGCTACATCTGTCACATATAACACGTAGCTTACAAAAAAAGTAAACACCAATTCTATGGTCTCCGCATATCGGACATACCGGCCTAAAAAACAAATTCGCTTCAATATAATACTTTCGTCTGCATTTACGAGCTTCGAACATTGATTCTACACCAAAAAATTCCGAGCTGGTCGCGTCAAGGATGGACACAATAGTATCTAGGACAATAATTGGAACGAAAAGCCTGGAAGGAATTCAGATCAGATTCAGAGGTTTCCAGACTCATAATAGATAACTCACCTCAACGCACGTATGTTTTCAACAAGTTGGTACCGAGTGGAAAGTGAGCGTCGTCCTCCACGAAATGAAAGCACTAACTTTCTGTTCATGAAAAACAAGAGTACAAGCAACTGAAATGCGGTTTCAAGTAGCTCTTCGTCATGTTAGCTTGAAAAGAAAAAGCATTTTTAAAATACCCAGCATAGCTGCGCACGCATTCGCGTGCATCCCACGGGACTGCACTGGTGTAAAACAGAGACACTGGTATTTTTGTAGTGCATCGTGGCGAACTCAACCCAACTCGGTGGGCGGAGTTCGCCACGAAGCACTATAAAAATAACAATGTTTCTGTTTTACACAATTGCAACCAGTAGCATTTGCCCCTTCCCTTGGTCAACCTTAATCCACTTTCTCCCAAGTTCTTGAGCCTCTTTGAATCCACCTATAATATCACGTGTCAAACTCTGGTGCACGCCTCACCCATCAGTATCTGCTGAACTCTTCACCGTCGCCCGGCTCTACTCACTTTTCCCGATCTGCGGGACTTCTTGGAACTGAGTTGTAATATTTCCTGGATAACTCTCTCACACTGGTGCACGGCCCATACACTTGTGACTTGACTCCTTGCTTGTCGGAATCTATCCATTCTTTTCTTTTCGGCTTCTTGGAACCGAACTATATGTTTGGTGGCGAACCCCGCCCACATTGGTGCGCGACTCACCCATCTATGGCTGTTGGGCTCACTTCCGTTGTCGACTTCATTCACTTTTTTCCGGTCCTCAGGGCTTCTTGAACCGAACCACATGTTCGGAAACGAACTCCGCCCACTTTCCTGCATGCCACACCCACCAGGGGGTTCACCTTTTCTTCCTCGCCTTCCTCTATCCATTCATTTTCCGTTCTCCAGGACTTCTTGGGAACGAATTATAGTGTTTAGTGGATAACTCCACCCACTTAGGTGCATGCTCCGCCCGCCAATTCCTTTGCTGACCTCTTTCAATTTTTCCCCGTCTCAAGGCTTTCTAGAACCGAGTTATAAGTTTGGCAGCAAACACCACCCACTTCTGCGCACGCCGCCCCCACTACTAACATTTAGCCCCCCCCCCTCTTTCTCTAACCTCTATCCATCTCTTTCCAGCTCCCTAAGACATCTGCGAACCGAATAATGAGGCTTGTAGGAAATGCTGTCTACTCCATGACACGCTCCGCCCACTGTGCACGCCGTGGGTGATGGGAATATCATAGACATTGGTTCTTTACACTAAATTTTTTCTGCTCTGTAGGCTTTACCAAACCGAGTTGTAAGTTTTCTCGTCATCCACCGCTTTCTAAGAAAACGCCCCGCCAACCGAAAGTGGTCTCCCCAATCCGATCTTGCTTACCTAGACTCGACTAAGGGGTATTAAGGGGTTCGTCCCCTGCCAGCAGAGGCGCAGAGGGTCGACGGCAGTGAACGTTTCGCATGATTGCGTCATAGGAACCATCGAAAAATGATGGATCCTGTGACGAAAATGGGGATTTGTACTCGTAGCGGTTTGTATCCGAGTTTGGGGGTTTATCCCCGAGCTTGGGGGATAGTCCCGAACATGGGGAGATTGTCCTCGACGCGGGTGGGGCGACCCATCCACTAGTTGGAGCTTGCTGCACCCGGCCCCTGCCCTTTTTGCTCAAGCGCCTCCTTGCGGACAAAAAATACGATCCCACAGGTATCCCGAGATCGACCTCACTGCCTTTTTACTCGTAACTGCCAGCCTTTAGAGTTGAGTAGCCAATCCTCGGTTGGATGTTGGTAACAAGTCACTGATAGTGGTGGTGCATATAACGATGATAGGTACTGCATGTGCTTGAAATAGAGTAGGCTCAAACGAAAGTTTAAAATACGCACTAACTTTTGGGACAACCCAATACTTCCTGCAGCGATCAGCATTTAACGAGGTAATAGGAGAAGGAAAACCGAATTGGGGAAAAAGGCAAATGGTATTGAAAACCGCGGAAGTTTTATGAAGTACAGTTTTAATTGCTCCTCTGCGAGCTTCCGAGATTGGTATAAAGGCTAATGTTTCGGCGCACTCGCCTTCTTCGGAGCCTGAAAATACCCTTAAAACAATTCACTCAAGCGACATTTTGGATTTCAAGAAGGAAAGAAGGAAACCTGAGGGATACGAGCTATAAACGATGTCGTAACCCACTAACCTTCAGGGAAGCCAAGCGTTAGCAGTCACTCTTTGCTTGAAGTCTGTTCGCGGTTGATTTTATACGTCTTTCGCACCTTCAAGGTCGGGTCCACCCGAAGAAGGCGAAGGTGCCGAAACGTTGGCCGAAATAAAGTTATACCAACCCCTGAAGCTCGGACAGAAGCAATTGAAACTGTATTATCATGCCGAGATTAATGAAGGATCGTTCTTGGACTATAATGAAGTAGCTGAACTGGACTGAATTTGCTTTGGAGTTGACCATTTTTCGAGGATTGTGCTGGATGGAAGTTATCGAAAGCAAGGTTGAATTTCCTCGCAAGCATCTTGGAACCTGCAGCTGGGGTTTATTTAGATCAATGAGGTATCTTTAAGCCCGTCTCATTAAGGCACGGGCCTTGTAGTTGGATTACCTCCAAGATGGTAACCTGATTCAAACCCTTTTGTTGCTTCCAAGTCAGAAATTCACGGACCAACCCAGCGCGAATTTGAATACTAGAAAAATTCAAGAAATCTCCCGAACAGGCGTCTCTCTCATATATCTTCTTTACAAAATATCAAGTCAGTCGTTAGGTGCTACTCGCTACTTATTTCTCTGACTATAATGGATGGTACTGCTGTTCTTTCGGTTTTTTTTATTAAATTCTATCTGAATTATGTTTGTACACCTAATAAGTGCGTCCACTGGATGTATGAAGAATCAACAAGTAAATAAATAACCTCCTCGCTTTCCGATTTCGATAAACGCCATGCGATGAGGAAATCATACAATTCCACTATGCTGAGCTCGAAACTCAACTCTTATTTAGAACTTTAATCCAAAACGTTCGTTTTCCGAACTAATTTTGGTCGCCCCTCAAAGCAACTCACCATGACTACCAGGATCGATAGACTGAACAATACCCAATCAAAAACGCTACTACCTGAAAGAATGCTTCGTTACTAATAATGGTCAATGAAAATTTATGCAGACCCCACGTAAAAAAGATGGAAATCTCACCAGAATCATGGAAATTCATATACGCCTGCGTGAAGAGAGCACTTACCTGAAAATACCATTTTAGTAGTTTTCCCATACTTTTTCTTGAGCAACCTCAATAGCAAGCTCCAGTGTGTCTTTTTGTCTTCTTCCATTCTAATAGTAGAACACGTTTATTGGTGAGCGTTTCGACAAACCGTAAAATTAATCTCGCTCTTTAACAAGAGGAGGAAACTGGGAACTGGTGGACTCGCGGGTCATTGATTTCGAAACGATAACTAACAAACGGGTTCCGTCATAAGAGCTCGTGCGGCACATGTCAAATTACACAACATTCAAAATGACCAGATTTCGGGAAGACCGGACATGGAATTTATTGCAACCTTCATTGTTCAACTGGGGCACAGTGCACATTTATTCGCGATTTTTATGTTGAATATTTCGTCTGCACGCGCAGCAACTCATACTAATATCTGACGTCCGTCCTCATTGCAAATGCCGTATACTCGGTACCCCTTGTGGCTGCAGCACTTCTCTTCCGTGCCACCATGACCACTCAAAACGTGATATAGATGTTGCCGCCACTTCGAGGGAAGTAGTAATGGCTACTCCGTTGCCTTGTTATGTAGTAGGTAGGCATGTAAGGCATGTAACCATCTCGGTGATCTTAGTCTCCTCACGCGTCTTCTGGATACATGCAAAGTCAAACTTGCGCCTCTAGATTATGGGTCCACTAGCGCTCCGTCCTGTGAGGGTGAAAGCGCTCGATGCTCAATGTACAATTCGTTCCGGCTTCGACTACATCCGGGCTAGTAGCTATGAGTCGAGTTCTGTCATTGAATCAGCGGCTCTTGCACTCTCTCACGGAGATTGAGCGAGGTCATCGCCTCAGAGGTACCCCCTCGAATTCTGCGATAGCACGTTCTGTCCCATAGCTGCTACTCCAGATGAAGAGTCTTCTCGCGTTGATCTGACGCTGACGTCTAGGTTTGTAAACACACTGGCGTGCAGGCTGTCCGCGGCGGTACCCTTGGAAATCGGATTCGCCACCAATATGGGACAATTACCTGGCGGCTGGATAATCCTGTGTTCCGTTTTCTTGAAGTGCAACATTGTATGTTACTGATCATTCGAAGCGTGCCAAAAGGCCGCTCTTCTGGCTCTGTCGTCGAAATGCGGGATCAGTGGACTTGCTGGGATTGTAAATGATGTTGTATTTTATTGGGATCACTACAATACTTTCCACGTTTTTCGGAATTCTCAACCAAAACCGTTGAAGGCAAGACTGTCGGTTGCTTTCAGCTAGTGTCAGTCGTCCGCTACGCTAACAATAAGTTCAACGAGGAAGGCGTACGAGGGGCGCATTGTGATTTTTCGCGTATTTCTGATGGTGGAAGGAAAGCTGTTATGGAGGAACGAGATAGAGGCGGTTAAACAGGGATCCCACAATTTTCACCAACGAGCATGAAAGGGGCTGAAATAGCACTGCTTTAAAAACACAAGTCAGCATAAGGGAACCAAAGAGACTCCTACCGTCACTAATGGCCGAGACTAGTAGAACTAAATAGAAGGGCACCGCCCGCTACTGACTCGAAACGGCGCCGCAATACCCTCCCAGCTTCGTATATAGAACAACGGCCGCCTGGTATTGTCATGTCCACCCACAGTGTCCACCCACCATGTTCACCCACCGTGTCCAAGTGATAGACGGGTGAAATCAGCTGGGATGATTACCGTACCAACTGCTTGCACGGAGCTAGCAATGGCTTGCAAGTTTGTAAACTCGTTCGGACATGCCTTCTTCCAAGCCAGCTTCCTTCGCTGGTGTTGAGGGCAGAAGCTCTGTAGACTGCTCCTTCTAATGTCCCATTTCGCATCTCTGCACTCACTTTCAAGCCCAAAAATATCGCAACTCTATTTCGACCTGTGCCTTTGAGTCCTTGCCGCAGTGAGTTGTCAGCTGACGCACAGCTACCGTCAGCTGCAGCGCTTTTTTATACATTGCGAATTCGAACAAATAATATGACCTGATGGGGTTTTTCTCGTGGCTAAAAAGGTGCAAATAAAACTGTATTCACACAAAAACCATGACTACCTCTTCGTGGTGCGAAATTGATTGCGAGTGGATTCAATGCATTTCATTCTATGACGTCATTGTCATGTCAATAATTTGCTTGGGGTTCATATTAGTTCTGTGACTTATGTCGTATTATATAATTACATTATTGTCGACATTCAGCACGGCTCATAATAAAACTGCACACTCACAGAAATTATCTGAGTGCCAATAAAACAGTGCCATGGTCGAAGTCCTTCGTACGTTTCCATGAATACGGTTGCTAATGTGCGCTCGAGTAAGCAGGTGACAGCTGAAGTTCTCGATAGGAGGAAATGTCTAGTTTGCATGTTCATAAAATTGACCCATACATTTGTTCCCAAAGTGAATTCATGAATAGTTAATAATGTGAAGTCTATAGTTTGAGGAGTAAACACAGAATGCTCTTGATAGAAATTCTACTAAATCAAGAAAATATTCTAGAGTTCTATGGCAGCCGAAGTGGTGTGTGGTGTTGTGCCGCTTCCCACGTGGATGGTCCTCCTTGGTCGGTGAAGTGGTATTAGACTTGTTTGAGAGAGAGAAAACACTTTCGTACCTAGTTTGTCTTCCCCCCCCCCCGCCAACGTTATTGTATGAGCTTCATTCAAATATCACAACGAATCTGGATGAAGTAGAATATGCAACTTATCTCAAAAAAGTTTATTCAACTACTCACGTCTGATGATTTATTCTTTTTCATGCATATGTGACTACTCCGAGTACACCATACTGATGCCGATGCTCCAGTCGAGTTTTGTCACGCTCCAATCAGAATCACTTTTTCCTCGCGCAATCACAGCTGGGTAGTAGGGATACCGTTCGTCATACCGAGTCGGGCAGAGAGGGGGAGTCGGGGCAAAAAGTCGTCCGCACCTTTTTGGTGATCGGATTCCCAATTGAGGTCGTCTATTGTCGAGGAAGTCCTGAGCTTATCTCTTCTTGTAACTGCGGCAATCTTTGCTCTCATTTGTATTTGTTTTTTCTCCCTTTCGAAGTTGATAGGTTCGGCCCATGGATAAATGTGTGGATGTAACAATAATTGGCCTAAATGTTGGAAGGCGTGAACCACGACAATAGACTGCGAAAATATCCATTGCAAACGGCTTTTCTGTACAGGAACACCAAAAAAGACATCGTTCCCAAAGAGGAGTACCACCTCAAAACGAGCTGCTCTCATGTCTTCTTTATGACGTAGTGAGCACTGCGATTCAACGGGGCATTTTGAGAGCACAAAAAGGAAGTCTGTGCAAGTTGAAGGGGCTGCGGGTGGTTCTGGGGAAGGGTTTTCGACGATTTTGGCGAAAACTTGAAAAGAAGCGTGATACCAAAATGAGAACATTTAGTAGAACATTTGCCGTTGTTGGGCACATTTTTCGATATCCACCGACTCGCCTCCAACCTCCACCCCCACCCCACTCCCTCTCAACCGTCACGTTAAACCAATTTCGAAAGTTTTACGACCCCGCCCCACCTCCCAAACACTTATTATGTGCTGTACACTTGGTATTTGTGTGTGTTTGCGTACTACTTCGTACTACTACTTCGAGCGTTACACCAGATTGAGCGCGGTAGCGTCGCGCTTGCATTGGCGAGCACAATCTTCCCTCGGCCCAGCGCGGATAGACCAAGGCGGACTGCTAGTTTACAAATGAGGGCAATTCTGTTCACAAATAATATTTTTCAAAACTCCGAGTACTTGTAATCTACGAGACTGCTAGTTCCAGAAAATTACCACCATAGCGCAGTGTTTTCAAAACTTCGTTAGTTATGGTGTAGAGACTTAACAAGCCACAGATATGCGCACGTCTTTATTTGAGAGGTTGTAATTTCCTTCAAATAAGAAAGTTTGAGAAGTGGTAAGCAAATTTCGGAATTCTAGATAGTTTTTTTCTAAAACGTACTCAAACTTTTGTAAAGATTTATTCCTTAAAAAAATGACCCGTTGGACCGTTTTTTGTGCACAACCAGGTTTTTTGGCCTTCAATGACTAACTTTCTTTAAGTTCAACCTTTTACAAATTTTCTCACCATGGAATGAACTTGAAGGTTAAGGCTCTCTAAAGAATACTCGAACTCAGAAGGAATCGGAAAGTTGCCCCATTGGACGTTTTTGGGGAGCTAGCCGACCAATTTTTGGCAGAGCGCTGGTTTTTTGGCTTTAAGCTGTTGTAACTTTTTCAGATTTGACTTCTTGCGATCCTTGTCTCCCTGGAAGAAACTAGAAGGTCAAATCTTCCTAATTAGTACTTGGTCCTGCTTCCAAAATGACCCGTTTAAAAATTCGTTCTGTTGGACCATTCTTTTTTTCATGAATTCTCGAGCTACTCTCTTGAAAACAACAATTCTGAACACTTGAACACTCACAACTCTCCTCACACTCCATTTCAAGGGGAATAAAGATACCATTTCATCGCAAAAGCTTTGTGCCTTATAACAGACCAGCTTTGTCCCCCGGCAACCGCCGGTACCATCTTCCTTGCATAAGCGTCGCACGTTCTATGTGCTCCCTTCCACTTGTGACCCCCATGACCTCGTTGACATAAAAAAGGTTTTCCATATAGAGGAGTGCATTGTCCAATCCTTAATGACACTGGAATGACCCTAGAGCACTTATCCTTGTCGCCGGTTGTTTATCCTCCTTCACCCCATCCTTCACTGCCCTCGAGCTGCTACTGCAGCACCAAATGGAATGAACGACAGTCCGCTTAGTAGGTGTTTACGTAGCCGTTGGGGTGATATCACAATCATGCCATTGCAAAACATTGATAACCCAAACCAAACCCAAGCAAACCCTGCAAATTACCCACATTTGTTAGCGGCTTGTTTATTCCAGAGCTT
>KZ345316.1:65157-80065 GCA_002352805.1 Teladorsagia circumcincta
ACATACATACATACATACATACATACATACATACATACAGACATACAAACTGACACACCAAGTTAGCGGTTTATAATATAGAAGGATACTGAGTCCTTTTCAGGAAGCCGTCTACAGACGAATATTTTTTCTCAAACTTTTCTTGTGAGCCTTTAGCAGTCAGTTTACCATTTAAGTGGTCACTCTTTTACTAACTTAGGTCTAGTATGAAGGTAGTTGTTCTTCTCAAAAGCAAATTTGTGTACGGAAACAGAGAAATACCAACACTTCTGCTGGAGACTGCTCTGGGGTGCACCATGCGGTCAATAATTTGCGGTCGCACTCGAAAGTTATGCCTTTTACCTACGTGTTGCGACGTTGACTTTGCGAACACGACCCCCTTCCCTATATTATATTCGTTCGGCCAAATAACCCCCTCATTAGACCTTGTCCAACGTACGGTTGATCCTGCTCCCAACTCCTCCTTTCGTAGATGCATTGAAAGGGCTGTACCTACCTATGCATCCTATGTACGTGTAGGCCCCTTCGTAAGCAGCATCAAAGCACCTTCTGATGATAGAAGACGCTTTGTAGAGTTTTAGGAATATTGAAATTACGTAGGAAGAGTTACACAGCACATATCCAATCAGCAGTAGCATCAGCAAAGCACTGAAACTTTCGAGAGTATTGAGTGTGCTGCACTTTTTTGACTCAACTCTTCTAATCCTTCTGCTTCGAGGAACTTTTCACATGAAGAATATTTACTCTCGACTGAATTATGAATGAACGCTTTGGAAAAATAACAATTGGTTCAGTAAATGCTACCATTAATATTCGAAATTCAAAAGGTCTAAACAACTCATTGTATTCCTATCGACTTATAGAAAACTATCGCTATACTCACCTGAAAATGGGATGAAAAATCTGACGAGCTCTCACGAGAAGGGCAAGAGCAAAGCATAGCATGAGTACGATAACAATGTATGAAATTGCGATAAAATAGTTGAAAGCAAAGTAGTAGTATGCAGAACAAGTGCCGTTCGGTAACCGTACGTCTGGCATGAAGTGGATTCGAAATCACCACATTCAGTAAATTAATAGCTCCTACGTGTTCTATTATTCTTCAATGATTATATAACGATTGCTGTATAGCGCTAATTCTCAGAAGCTAATAGGAACTAACTGGCAGAAAGGGCGGACAGAACGACAGAAACGTTTCATGGTAATAATAAAGAAAAGGACAATTAATGGGTGCCTAATTGAGGGTAACTGAATAAACAGTAAACGAATGGAATGCGAGCAAGTTTATAACAACACTGATATCAAGTTTTTTCTCATGTCATTTCTTTTTGCACTCAGCCTTTCTCAATATTACTTTGTACTACGAAGAAGAAGTAATATTGAGAAAAATAGTGCAGTATTGTACTCGTATTAGTGGTGATTTCTACAAGGATTTAAGCAGTAAACCATAGAAAGGCAGGATAGGTTCTTTGAAACGTGATGAGTATAACTATCACTCCATATGATAAGGCAAACATGTTAACATATGTTTCCAAGAAATCACTTCAATATAGAACCACAACTCTGACTTGTCAGTCTGTTGGTGTGTGAGTATGTAAGCTTGTCTGCATGTCCATACGCAAAATGAAGGCTGGCAATGGATGAAACTAACCGATAAAAGAATTAGGGAGATCGAAGGTCTTGCGATAGTAATGCTTTGTGATGTTAATGTTATGATTAGAATAAACCTCACGAAGGTATAAGAAATCAATTGAGCTAACTCTCGATTATTCCACATGGTGCTGCCGTGACTGCCGGAGGATAGAGGCGGTTATGGTAGAGGAGGGGCGAAGAGGAGAGAAGGAGAACTACCACTTATGAGAAAAGATAGAATTTATTGTTGACGTGTTATTCTAAACGTGTGCCATAATTATTGAGTTGATAACGCCGTATTAGTCGACAGTTTTCGGACATCAGTATCCAAAACGGTGAACGGTTATGTAGTATGTCTTGTGGACTGAGAATGTTAGGTCAGGAGTGTGTTTTTGCCGATCCCTTGAGAGAGCACTCGCCCGGCGGTAGCCATTTATCCCCAGAAGGAGAAGAGCCCGGCGATCCGACTGGTCTGTCATAAAAACCAGTCGCTGATGTATGGTGGAGTACCATGATGTCGGAAACACTCTTTATTCACACTTATTTTTAAAAAAAGGACTGAATCTGATCCATAAAATTGCCGACCAGCAAGCATCATATCTGTTCCGCAGATTATTCAAATAAACATTTAAAATCATAAGCATGTGAGTGGATACAAGCTATAGCACATCAACATAGTTTCCTACCCAGACTTTCGGTAAAAACGAACATGATTGAATGCCTTGATGACTGGGCAAAAGCATTAATAAAAACCATTGCTGCTGCCATATATCTCCACTAGTAATAACTTTCGATCGAGTTTCTTATGAAAAACTGTTGCATAAACTATAGGGCATAAATTTCATCCAATTATACTGAAGTGAATTTCTGGATTTTTACTGGTCGCACATTCCAAGTCAGAGTAGGGCGAGTCTATTTAGGTGTTGGAAATATAGTGAGTGAAGCACCTTGAGGAGGTGTTCTTTCCCTGATATTATTGATCGTTTTTACGTCGGCATACCAGCATTGTTTTGAGGACGGAAAGTTAAAACAAAAATGTATGCTGATGACTTAAAAAGTTACAAAGCAATTACGCAGCAAAACGATGAAGGAGAACTACAGAGCGCCATAAGTCTGTTATTCAGTGATCAACAAAATGGCAATTACCTTTAGCCACGCGGAAAAAAGAATTGCATGAAAACACTCGCCCAGTAGAGTTCCTCATCTATACGTCATCAATGACATTACTAGTTCTAACTCTTTCGAGGATATTGGCTTTTTCTAACGACAACACTAGATTTCTCGGAAGATATTTAAATCCTGGTAAGAAAGCCCTCATGAGTATATCTCATATTATTGAAGGATTTCATATTGAAATGTTTCTATACCTCTTAGTGAACAAAAAACACATGTACTTCCCTTAATTGAAGCAGGTGTCACTCTATTTGACACAAACAAGAACTGTGGGTAGAAAGAACAAGTAAGAACAGTAGAACTTATCAAACAAGCTTCGAAATCTAGAGCTGTGTCACTTTCGAAACACGCGGTCTCGGTTTTCTATTGAGTTTTGAGCGTTTTGGGCGCTGGAGTTTCCTGACCAGTCCTTGCCTGTTGCAAGGCCAGAACTGAGAAAAGTTTCCTGTGAATGACTCGCGACTCGCTTGCTATACGTGGACCGGAACGTTTTGCTGAATATAACCGTTTTCCTGTTCCTTCCGATTGATAACACCACTGGTGCTTTTGCGTTCGGTCAGCATATAGGGGCCACTTCACATCTGCACTAGCGGCGTTTTTCAATTTTCAAATCAGAATTTTCTCTAGGCTATAGCCTCCGGAGCGAAACGGGTTTGACTGATTTGGTACAGCATTGTGAAAGAGGACAAGGAGATGCATCGCAATGCAAAACTTACTAGTATTAGCTTGGAGCGATTCGGCTCAGTAGAAATCAATAAATCAAAGCGTAAGAAATATGTCTCCCTTCTTCTTCCATATTAAGCTCGAAAAAAGCAGCTAGAGCGGACATCCGGATGTAGGCTGCTCCACGTAGTCGGCTCTTTGTAGCCTTTGATCATATATATAAATCACTAAATGAAGTTGTGAGGTGAGACGCGAAAAATGGCACGAACTTATGGGACAACCTAGTAATACGATACAAATAGTAAGCAACCAGCACGCCAATGTTGTGGTATCCCCTGTCTAGCACTCTGCTCTCCAGAGCTCTTCTGCTCCCAAATTCTCTCACTGTCCAAAGGAAAAAAAAACGCCTCATTTAAAGCGTTCTCACTGAACTCTCTGCCTTCTCGTCGCTGGCAATTCAATTAGCACTCGCAAACTCGTAGTTGAACCCCATCATTGCGTTTTTGTTATCAAGGAACGTGTCTCAAAGGGTAGTTTACCAGGTGCTAATAATGCAACGAAGGGCAGGTGTCTCAAAATAGGTAATGAGCTGTTGGAAATGAAGGACAAATGAGAACAAAATAATGGAGAGAAAGCAGAAAATTATACCGGGCTTTCCACTACCCTTCGCGATGCCACTATAGCTTGCGAACCACTGAACTCTGGCAAAAATACTCATAATTGTAATGTCATGTTTACGCGTGACAAAACATTTGCTGACAATAAAAATAAGGGGGTCATAACAAACTGAGGTAATCAAGGCAACAATCAAAGACGAATTCCACGAAGAGAACGAAGGTCGAAGAAGGGGAAAACTGTCCAGTGAGGAGACAGGCGCGCCTCTTAAGGGTGCGGACTGACTCGCAATTGGCGACGGAAGATTCGACCTCGGCGATCTACCGTGGCCCACGCTTGGCGCGGTTGGCGCGGTACGCCCACCGACTATCTGATCACTCGCCGCTAGTCTATACGCGGCATGTGATTGGATAGAAGAGAGGTATCAACGCTGAAGGGCATAGCGATGCAAGTCGCATAAATGCAGAGATGCAGAGATCAACAGGCAAGGAAGGGGTCTCATTTCCCGAGTTTTGAACCGTTAATTAATCATGATCTTTACTTTCTTGCATCACTCGCCATCCTTAAAGCACAATAAGATTGGACTGGCTTCCTGGTGGAAGTGATGATGCTGAATAATGCCCCATTGGCGAAAAAGCAAAGAAATCCCTTGAGAACGCGCAAAATGGAACCCCGTTCTTTGCCCATTGACCTACAATAATGGACGAGCTAGCAACCGATTAGAGGCCTTTCGCACATGATTGACCGATAGTCACCATCGTACCAGCGAAGACTATGCTTTGATTGGTAACGCATCCCATGGGAAACTATGGGATACGCACACAAAGCGGAATACTTCACCAAAACGATAATCGAACGGAGCGGAGCTCAGGGCGTGGCGGAGACCAGAAAGAAATGGCAAGCGCAGTACGCTGCAGCTAGCGCACCTTTGGCCACGAAAAAGGCCACATATCGCTTCCTTAGGCCCCTGACTACTGCTTCCACTGGTGCATGCACTTCCACGCTGCACTCACACTTCATCGTAATCTCTCGCTTTAACTTAATTGAAATCGGTTGCTTCTCGTAAACTCTGCCTTTGAGTCTTAATCTATCACGTAGTCAGCAATCAAAACTGTAAGGGGCACAATTCTAGAGCCTTTGTGACCCAAAGTTGGGGATTTTGCTCAAATTTTGGTATTGAGATGCAGTTATGTTAGCGGAGGAGCTGGCCCTCATTGAAGTCTCACTAAAGGCAGGATATTTCGTTCTGAGATAATCCCGTCTTACAAATTGTGACTTGGAACAAAGAATCATCTCTGATGGTACAGTACAATATTTCCTAAGCCATAGCTGAGTTATTGGCCCTCATTCTCTCTTCAGGGTATGGAATCTAAACATTGTCTGTGTTAGTGGTTTATGACGAGGTGAGGTTTATAGCTGGAATATTTATCAGTTCGGCTTAACGTCTCGACAAAACCGTCGCCTTCTGAGGCCTAGGTTCCACCGTTTGCGCGGTTTCCGCTACCACACTGAGACTTTGCTCAGTGAAAAATCTAAACATTTTATTCCGTCAGCCGAATCGAAAGCTTCCTAGTGAATCTGTTCTGTACCTCATTCAGAGAGCTATGAGTCCTGGGATCGGGAACAGTCCACCGCGTTTCATAATGGTTTAACAAACTTTAATAGCGCTCAGAATGACCTCTCAATTCTTAAGTGAGATCGGTTTGATTAGATCGAGTATACAGGGTGTGGGGGAAGCAATAAAAAAGACATTCCGTCTCCGTACTCAAACGGATTTAATGACACTTTTTCACACTTTGCTCGAATTAAAGCAAGTGCTCCCAACTTTATATTAAAGAACACGTTTCGTTTCATACATCTGAGTGGACGTCACCAGGAAAAAATTGCCACGGAAACATGGTGCAATGGTCAAGCTGAATGGGGTTCTCGACGGATCGTGTGCCATTACGACGGTCTCTGAAAAACGGGTTCCGAGTGGGTTTGCATAGATAGAGCTAATTTCCCTAGAGAGCTATCCCATACTGAATCGATTCAGGAAGCTATGCAAGAGATTCAGGCTGAAGCAATTACGGTAAGCCACCTTGATCTCGACAACGATGAGAGATGGCGTCATATTCTGAAGACCGTGTGGGTGAAAGAGGGTTTGAGTCAACTTATAGGGGAACACTAAGGGTCACCAGCAAGCTCCTGCATGGGACACCCATGGTTGCGACTGGATGACTATGGATACTTCTGAACAACAACAAGACAAGATCCTCATAAAAACATGATTATTATCCAACAAAGCATAAAACTTCACCATTGGACTAACCGTGTTAAAGCAACAGTCCCAGGAGGATGCTTACCTCACCCTCTTAGGAAGTGATACTGAACAGAAAACTCGTCTTGGAAAATCAACCATCTTGTAAGGGAGTGGGCGTGACGACCAGACTTGGAACCCCCCCCCCCCCCCAGCTGCCGGCCGTAGAGATCGCGATTGGCTGCAGAGGCATTTGCAGTCGCGGATCGAGTTCAAACTGTGTTTGTGGTCCCTAAACGATCGCAAATGCCGCAGCCAATCACACTCGCCACGGCTGACAAGAGGGGGAGGCCACCGACTGGTCGCCACGCCCACTTTGAATGCATTCAAGTCCCTCCTAGCGGCTTTTCAAGGTGAGTTTTTTGTTCAGTCGCAGCTCCTATGTTCTCAAATGGGTAGCGCATCGTGTCACACCACTAGTGTCGAGGATAACAGCCCTGCCGGGAAAAAACGCAAAAAAAACGAAAACTTAGCTGGGACTGTTATTTTAGGGGCACTAAACAAGCCATTTTCTCTCAAATATTTTTGACCCCTTCGCAGCAGACATTTTGCGGTTTGAATTAGTTTGCACATTTCGACCAACTTAACTTCAGAGCAGAAAATACTACAAAACCCTGATATTCATGACCCATGCGCATGGCCCTAACACCCTCTCACATAACTCAGTTCTTCGCTACTTGATCCTTACAAATATTCCTATGATTCACCACATTTTATCATAACTATACTGACAGTCAACTCTAGTTCATTCGCCCTGCGTTTTTCAGCCTTGCACCGACACCACTTCTCTTCATCTTATCCTCAGGTTGAAAGCACGAGACAGGATAAGGCACTCGTAGGGAGTGGTTCCATCTCTAATGTGGGGTGGGCTACAGTCAGAGGGGTAACGCAACGCACCTAATCTAGATGGCGCGCCGACAATGCCCCCGGCGTACTATCTACGGCGATAGCTGGCTTAGATCAGCTATACCCGCCCACCTTTGGAAGTGGTGCGCGGCTGGCATAACGTTTCAAATCAGCTAAGTTGATTGCCGTATCAATGATGGAATTGCTAGCATGTCCGAAAAACTCGTTTGGACGAGCGTCTCTCCCAAAGCAGCCTCCTTTACTGTCAGTAGGAGCGAGGGTCTCGTTTTTGGCCTTGTCGACGGTTTCTTTTCGTTTTTCTCCGCTGTCTCGTTCCACTTCGCATCTCTATACTCAGTTTCAATCGCCATAATACCCCATATTGAGCCCGACCCTTGCCTTTGATCCAGAAAACGCAAGTCTATTGCAGCTGAAAGCTAACGTTACACCACGAGTAAATTTTCATTAAACAAGGATAAGATAATGCTTCCATAACAATTACATAAAATCTGACAAAGTCACAACAATTTCTTAACAGCTATAAAATACAAGTACAAACGAATCTGAAATCACGGAATAGAGAAGGTAAACCTCTCTGGATGTGTGAGCAACCGAAGAGAGCTGAGTGATCTATTCCTGAGTTCGACAGCCTATGAACTAAAACTCATGAAGTATTGAAACTGAGAGTGCTTATCTGCGCTCAAAACCCAGCAAGTGTTTATGTCACAAACTGAGCTTCCCTTGTACACTTCCACGTATAATGTTCACCAGTGTATCGAACTCCTTCACTCTTTCAGTTTCCATGTCGTTTTCCTTAACATATTAGCAGTAACGTGATATGGATAGAAATCCACTCTATATACTGGAATTTCTATGATAAAAGCGAGGATAAAATATCGGCGATAATCAGACTATATTTGGATGCACTCCAATTCCATTCAGAATACTGGTAGTTTGAAGGCAATGCGCCTACACAATGACTTTAGGGGAGGGGAGGACGCCGGGGGCAGCCGATGTATAGGTCAGAACCTTCATCCACGACAAGTCCGATAACAAATACGACCGACCACAAAGGAATGGGCGGCGTGCAGTCCAGGATTTGATCCAAAGACTGTGAGCGTGATAAGCAGCTTCACTTGCCAATACACCACTTTCGCCTTCTTTTGGGACTATAGTAAACGGCTAGGGAACTGCGTAGAATGGGCGAAAACTGTCATAAACCTGTGTTCATGATGACACTTAATCCCCGCCCTCGGGGGCTAATAAGAACGCGGGAGGCGGTGTCGGAATCGCTTTTGGTTGGAATATGCGCTCGCGAGGCGTGAGCCTCTTCACGCTAACTCGGCGGCAGCGATTACTTACCGATTCAGCCAACACACTGTTATGCCGGACAGCCCAGAAAGCTGAAGCTCTTTGCTCCCTGCTATGGTGAGGAGTCCGGACAAACATGACAGTCGGCGGATTCGCATGGGACGTGAGCACTTTGAGATTTGAGAAAATCAAGACAAACCTTGAGTTTCAACTACAAATTCGTCTCAGCTTCAACCCCATGTTATGTACTGCTTCTTTCTTCTGGCTTGCTGTTACGATTGTGGGATTCAAAATAAAGAAGTATATGGAGAGTTGGTGTTCTAAAGAGAACCATCCAAGCTCGCATTCGGGAGTGATGCCCCAAAACAAAAAACAAAACAAGCCCTTTTATAGGAAACAAAATTGGGACCATGGATCGTGGACCAAGATGTACGGAGTATACATGAGCCACGCTCAGCCTGCTTCAGGCGGAGCAATCCATTTTAAAGGGTGGAGCTTGCTAAAAAGTTAACAGCTCGTTTATAATAAAGTCTTCAGTGCAGAAAGAAATACGGAGAAGAGATTAACTGAGAGATGATGGGAAAACTTTAATTCAACGAAGTAGCGCCCATAATAGGTGGATAGCCCTTTCCTGTACGAACTTGCACAAATCCTCACAATTTGATAAGACCCAGAGGTAAGGGAAGCGGAATTCAGGCTAGTAGAGGGGTAAGTACAAACCCTAACGTCTCCGAGGTAGGAGAACACTGCCACAGGGCCTTACTACATATTTTGTATCGATACAACCTGAAGTAGGGTGGCAGAAAATGTGAAGAGGCTAGCGAAGGAGGAGAGATCAAATGCTAATGGTGAAAGGGAGGGGGCTACCTAGCACGCAATTGGGCTGGGCCAATCAGAACATTTCGAAAGCGCCATTCTATACAGCCAAGGACCGTGTGGTGTAAACTGGTACAATAGGTATACAATTTAACATAATAATCTACCGCATTAAATTATAGGGCGCTCATGTCCTTGCGGCGCATCACAATAAGGCCGATGGTAGGTGACACTAGAACTGAGCCCAGGAGAGGAAAGGAAGGCCAAGCAGAAAACATATGGCTCACATCCTCTTCTAGAATCCCTGTCATGGCCTAAAACTTATTCCTAAGCACAACAATTGGCTCACTACGTTGCTCGTCCCCCCCCCCCACCCCCCACCCTCCACTAAGATGAATTCATCTCTCTAACACCGGTGTTCACAAAAAAATCGATTACCTTCACAGTGTGTCTCTGGATGAAGTTACCAAGTTCTTCAGCTGCTATTGCAAACATTACTGGATTTCTTTCGCGAGTAACCTAGAACTCGAAGCTCTGGAAAATACGAAGTCAAAGGGAAATTGATGACGGTCTTCAACACTAAACAAACCTTCTCGTCTCGTATCGCAGCAGTGTACTCTCCTAGCAAAGTTGTGTACTGAACGTAGTGTTGTTCTTCCAAAGCAGCAGCCTGTTCTTTTGAAAGATGGCGAATTTGTGACATTATCTGCTCCTGAAATTGAAGAAGTGAGAAGCTAAGGCTGATCCTTATCAATATGAATATGTAGCTGGAGCTTTCAGCTTCAGTGCGATTCGTGAGCTAGCACTTTCTGCCTTCTGTGCAGTTTTCACGTATTCGTATCAAACTATTCCACAGGCTTATCCTGTTTCTTCTACCCGAATTTCCTCATTGGCTCACTGCTGCGCAGATTCGTGTGGTATAAGCATGGAAACGAAGCAGTCAACGTCTATCTACTTTCTCGAGATACGCCACACATTCTGCTATCATCTAAGATCGTAACCTCGCTCGAGTGCAATCTAGCCTATACAGTGATTTGTGCCTTTCCACTTTTCGCAGAAAAAGGCTGGCATTTTCAGGTGCTGGTAAGATGAATCCCTTGAAGACGAGGAGCGGGTCAAAAAAGCAGTTGCAGGGGGATATCGAAGCCTTCCATGGCGAAGGCATAAAGTCAATCAAAGGAGGATTCCGCTACAAGGTCGGAGGTCGAAGAAGTGGGTATACACCATGTCAAAAGGCAGGCGAGCCCGCAACGAAGAGCATGCCCTAGCGACCTAACAGGTCGCGCCGCGGAACGCCCACCATTTCGCCGTCCGACTCTGGACGTTTAGCAGAGAGAGCATTGGCGTTTGAAAGGGCAGCACCGATGAGAATCGTATTAATGTAAAAATCAACAAGTCTTTCTCAGTTTTTCTTGTTCCCTGCAACCACTGACTTCTTGATTTTAAGGTGCTGCCTTTTTATCGTACACTGACTTTTATGAGGCTATTCAAATAGTCAACTCACCGCATCCTTCATCTTAATCGTCATTTGTCTCACAGTGTTCCTTTTGGGACTCCATAGAGCAGCACGATATTCCACGCTGCAAACGCTGACGATTTACTACCGTGCTCGCAACGAGAAGAGATCAACCCACACAAGGTCGAATTTTCGCATAAATTACCTGTCACCGAGAGCCGAATTCAAGTACGATCCAATCAACAATGTTCTGGCAAAATTGACGTCACCCAACGAATATTGCTCGTAGTGCACCAACAGATCTTCATACCTGAGAGAAATAGAGAAAATCGACTCCTACCCTACTATACGGAAAGAAAAGAGCTAAATCATTGCTTGGAGACTTGGAAAAGTATCAAAATAGGCGATGTCCAGGAATTTTTTTGCCGTGACCCGCCGGCGAGCCATACGGTCGTCAAAACGTTGCTACAATTTTTTAAAGCTTACCTTACTGTTGAGCAAATTTCGGAAAAAAGTTGCTATAAGTAATGAAACTCACAAAGGCATAAACGCGTCCAGACCAGCCACACGACTGTCCATTCGAAGACACAGGCGACCTTCTATGGCCGTCTGAAGGAACACAATCACATACCGCTGAAAAAAAGGATAGTTGACCAACCTTCTGCACATAATCGCTGAGAATACGCGAATAGCACGACGCGATAACATCATCAGCCAATATTTCCGGCCCTAAATTGTAGAGTTATCGATGGTCACTGCTCGCGAACATCGATCCTAATTCGCTTACCTATCAATAAGACTTCTGCTAAGCGGACGTAAACGTCATTAGGTTCTGCAAACGCTAGGAAAGCAGTTAGCCTTTCGTCATGCAGAAGTAGCGTCCACAATAAAGCAAGGCGAACAATATCAATATCATCTGCACAAACCTCTCTGAAATGGCAGCATTAGGTCCAGAGCTCGCGAACGAAGTCACTGTCAGCTCAAACATCAGCTTGCCCGCGTTCACATTCAACGCTTCGAGAGATTCAGGGATTTGCGGCGAGAGGAAAAGATGCGTATTGATCAAGGGAAAGGGAAAAGCAGATAAACGTGGATTTTTCGAGAAAAGCGGTGGCAGATTCAATCAAGCTCATAGGTATTCAACACCTTCGCGATTCCGACTTACTGGATCTCCTAAAGGCGGAGGTCATGATGGCTGGAGGGCGGAGCGGTTTTGATGACGTCATTGACGTCACCGGTTGAGAATCCTTTCGCCGAATTTCTCAAACCTCGAGTACGAACGCGGCCCGTATGGCCTGAGGCTACTGCTCACATACCCCTCTCGTTTATGGACGGCATCCAACACTCGACGTACAGGAACCAATGTCCAGGAGCCATCGATCAGAGGATTCACTCCATTTGCGAATTGGAAAAACGTTTGCTCCCCGGATTTCCTTCAAATACAATTCTCTTTCGATGTGAGCAAAGGTTTTTGAGACAATAAAAAAAACTTACACTTCTTCAAGATAAAGTTCTTTGATTTCATCTATTCGTGACCGTGCAAGTTCCACAAGAGGGTCTGCATTGCTGGAATCAAATATTTTCACTGCAAATCTGGAGAGATGTACCTAGATTAGGACTTAATGGCAGGTAGCACGGTAAATTGGATGTCGATGAAAGGTGATACATCTACTATTAAGGGAGGTCGGGCCCCTGATGGTCTAAAAAGAACCACTTTCGCGGCAAAAAGCACTCTCTTAGCGTCATGAGGGGACCCAACACAAGGCGCTGATTCCTTGGTGGCCATGCCCCCTCTTGGCTACCCTGACTGTAGGTCCCTCGCCGCCGATCTCTAACAGTTCTAGGAAATTGGCAAAACAGAGCCTTTATGTTGATGACACCAGCACATCCCCTACCCCCCCCCCCTTCAACACGGAAATCAGCGGGGTGAAATAAGGACCCGTTGTCCAGGTATTGAGCCGATTCTTTCAGTTTTCTCTTCACTGCTGCATTTCTTAGTAGCTCTGCTTCCACTCCCAGCGGCGACAATTTGTCGCACATCTGCCTTTGAGTCAGCCTTCCAGTACTGGGATTTATTTTGCTCCTTTTGTGACCTATTTGCATCAAAGGGAATGAAAAATCACCTGGTTGTGGCTATCTTGCAATTATCGAATAACTTCAATGCATTCTTCTGTTGACGAGGTGCAACACTGCGCAAGCACTTCGTAGTGAAGTCCAATTGGAAGGCATCCTATAAGAAATTGAGAAGCTGAAAGCGTCAAAGCTTCGAGAAGCTGTCAAAAGCGAGGGGAAGATGTCACATAGATGGCATCAGTAAAGATCCACAGAATGACGGCGCAAATGGAGACCATGGACACTAGGACTTTTGACCCTTCCTTGAATCCCTGATTCTTCTTAATCAGTCAAACATATGCAGGTGATCTCAGAATGCTTAACGCTCAGTCGGCATGCGCGAGTCATCGGAGATAAATCGTAAAAATCAGCTAATGTTCGAATACAGGTGGGCAAAATCCATACGGAGCAATCTTGGAGGCACGTGTGGAGATAGACCTTTTGAGAAATTTCTCCCTTGAGCGAGGTAACAGGACCTCTAGTTATAAGGGTGGTGATATTCTCGCGACTTGAAAGCGCGCGACAGGGGAGCTTATGTCTTCGCTCGACTGCTGCGCGCCGCCCCTCCAATCACGGCATATGTGACGCTTGTGCTCTCTCCCGTACGATGTGCTCTCTCGCTTCCGCTCTCCTTGCAGCGCTCTGCCTCTCCGTCGTATCGCGGCCGATATCACAAGTGGAATTTCAATGTTCTTTATAGAGATTTTTGCTTTTTCTCCCCGGTAACATCCTCATAGTTTTTTGTCTGTTTCGGACAAAATAACACAGCAATTCGATCCCGACCCGTGCCTTTAATTCCCAAGGAAACATCTGGAAGTGATTTGGACAAGGAATGGCGTAACTGCCTGCAAACCTAGAGGGCCTCTGTGTTTGATGGCAGATCGTTTCATATCATGTTCCAGAGAAAAGAGCGAAGAAAAGCTTGCCCAATACGAGGAGAATCTCTGGGATATTTTACACCTCCACCCTGTGCGCTCTCAATTCACTAACCCCCACCATAAGGGGAGTGATTATTTTGCCCTAATTATTTGAAGACAAAAATTTTTACCGTAGCTAGCCTGTTATACTTCTCCTCGTCTTTGCGATCAGCAAATTCTTCCAACACTTCAAGTTGATCAAGCATGTCTTGTACGACAGGAGGAGCTGGTGGAGGTTCCGGCACCGATGTCTTTGGATCCTCCTTTGACGAAGACTTGTGTGAAGTCGCACTAGCACGAGATGCCTTGAACTTTGACACTGCAAAAATCACTTCCAGGGAATACAACATGGATATAAACATTTTTGGAACATGATATAAATATACCTACCTTTTGGCTTTGAATCCAATGCATCGTGCTTCTTCTTATATCGCTCTTTCAAAAACGCAACCGTGTTCTTATCTGAATAAAACATTCGAAATCGGTGTTTGATATCTTTTTCTGACAAGAAGCGCACCTATTTTTTCAGTAATTTCCATTTTGAGCTCGTTGATCTTCTCTTCACCAAGACTTGCCAGATATCTTAATCAAAGACAATTTTTCCAATGTTATGGAAGCGATTACATAAGCAGGTAGGTAGATGACTTTGAAACATAAATACTAATAAAATTTCTTACTTTTCATTCTCAACTTCATAATTTTCGTCTTCGGTAACCAGTGGCTCATCCAGCATACATGTAACTTCATCTAAAAATTACTCTATAGTATGGTTGCTGTACTTTTGGGAAGGAAATTTCCCAAAACTGCAGTATCCTTTAATTTCCCAAAACTGCAGTATCTTTTAAATATATTTTAAGAATTTTCATCAGAATAATGCACAGTACCGATGCAATAGTAGCACCTCTTAGCCCTCCTCTAGGCTTGTTACCGGTTCGCGCTTCGCGTGAAAAAACGCAACACTCCCCCCCCCCCCCTACACCCACGCACTCACACTCCACGTCTCACCACTCTACGTCGTCGTCTCGCACGTACGTATACTCTACTTACTAGTACTACTACTCCTAACTA
>KZ345316.1:104861-125998 GCA_002352805.1 Teladorsagia circumcincta
CATTTAAATCACCGCGCGCGGGAAGATAATTCAAACGAAAGTACCCTGTGAAGAATACAAGCGATCCTCGACTATGCCTTATTTGTTCGTCGTCATCGTTGTAGTATTTGCATTTTTATGTGTTCTCTTTACGTTTGTGATGTTTGAAACTCAAACGGAGGTGTTCTTCAGGATGGAATTCTGAAGCCACATAAATTTATTCGCTTATCAGTCCCATTCATTTTTCCACTGGCCTTGTCAGGACCACAGTGAAAGTTGTTCTGATAATGCCACGTTACCAATTTTTTGTATATCGCTGATTTTACGATTTCTGAACTTGAATTAATGATTTTCTACTCCACTCCATTTTCCACTTCCATTTGTCTTCGTTCTACTACTGTAGCGGCGATAGCTTTTGTTTATTCTTATTAGCATTTTATGAAATATCGTCGCTACTGCATAAATTTCTCGCTCTATTTGATTCCAATATTCAAGTAAAATGACCGGAAAGCCGACGGATCCGATCAAAATCAATAAATGGGATGGGCCGACTGTGAAAAACACCTTGGATGACGCTGTCAAGCAGGTAACGCTTTAGAAGGCAATTATACAGCTTGTTTTGAAACAGTTCCAGCCACAACGTGGCTGGGGGGGGTGACCCCCTAAGGGCGACGTCAGACTTGGCGAATCGGGCGATTCGCTAGCGAAGTCTGACATCGCCTTAACATCGCGTCAAGATCGCGGAAACGCCCAATTTTAGTACTAAGCTTTGGAGGAAAAGAGGGAATCTGAGGTGCGTAGGTAATTCCCACCCTTTTCGAATTCGTTCCTTTTCGTTCTTCAAATCCTAATGGCCTTACGGTGTAATTCGGGTTCGGAGGGGCACGCGGTGGTGCGGCTCTCTCTCGTCTGTTTTCCAAGGCTCAGTCCGATGGCGCGTATTTTGAAACTGTCACGTGATAACGAAAGAGTAACTGTCCTAAGGCTGAGCCTGGGAGAAGCAGACGAAGAGAGCGCCGCGCCATCGCGTGTCCCCTCCGAACCCGAGTTTCACCGGCCTTAATATAGAATGCCCCCTTCGCCGTAGCCAAATTGCGTCCAGAACTCGAAGATTACATCACACATGAAGCTCAGGAAGTCTTTCAGATATTGAATGACAGAGTTGGATGGAAAGAATATCACTCGCTAATGGATGGCAGACTGCTCATTTCGTTTATTGCTGTTTGTTTCTCTGCAACTGCTATTGTCTACGATTACATCCACCCGTTTCCAAAGTCGAAGATCGTTCTTGCTGTCTGCTCGATCACATATTTCATCCTAATGGGTGTGCTGCAGTTGTATCAGTGGTATGTCGAGAAGCGTACTTTTTATCAAGCTGAAGAATCGGACGGCAAACAGAAACGGATATGGAAGTGGAGCTCTGAGTTGAAAACGTGAGTTAGTCTTTCTATCAATAAATGGAAGTTTCATGGCTGAAGTGTAGTTGGAGGAGGACGTTGGGGAGTCTTAGAGCAGGGCATCTAGTTCATTCAAAACCATGACAAATTTTTTCATTTTCAGTTTCGTTTAGTCCCAATCTTGCTCAAGCAACGTGGCTCACCCAACCCGGGCTTCCTTCCCCACGAGAATTTATATTACTGTTGCCGCGATGCTCCTAACCGCTTTTGTGTTGATTACTAAGTACTTCTCTTGTGCTAGCCCATGGTTTTCGCTATATCCCTGGACGTGATACTTCTGGCGACGTATTAGCAAACAGGGCGACTAGTGCACCGAGGAATAGCTGCGAAAGTTCGACCCCTCCCAACTGAGTTTTTGTAAGGGACCCCGCTCCCTTCCACTGGTCTATGATTTTGATAGTGTCGTAGAAACTATTACAAAAGGTCGGATGATCTCATTTTCAGTCGGCAATCTTGGATGGTTCTTTATCACCGAACACCGCGTATTGTTGATTTTACCCGTTCCACTAATTACAATTCGAATTCCACTCTCTTTTGCAGTTATGACGACAAATATACGCTTTCGGCTGAATTTTGCAAGGAGTCGCGATCTGGTCAGGGAAAAATTACAAAATCTATCGGAGCCTATATAAATGAGAATGGAGAGGTGAGTTTTGATGCTTCTGCTTCTGACTGCATTGTTGTGCTATTATCTTCTTTGAAGGTCCTTATTCCATTGCTGAAGAAAGAAGTCGACCAGTTGTACGAAAACCTGCTTAAGGGCGAGCAGTAAACTTCTAACTCTACGCATACTTTTTCGGTGTTATTTGACTAATTTTGCGGTTGTCTTTATCGTATTTATATTGTGTCCTCGTGTTTTTCGGGAACTCCTCGACTGGGAATAATTCTGTGCAGTCAACCAGCATACCAGATTGGCTTGTTTTTTTCTTTCGTTAATATATTTTTCGTCTTTGTGTGATATCTATTGATAAAGTGTGCTATTCTCATGAAGCAGAACTATTGGGATTTATTATAATCTCACTATATTAGATGAATATGTGAACGATCCATAGTACGCTATCTCTTACATTTGAAAGTGTGTAGTTACATTGAAAGGTTTCTTGATGGGAAATGTGGCGAGTTAGCACGGTGTTATCTGATGGGTATAGGGTTTCACCATCTGCGTCACCAAGTTTGATATTGGTCTCTGAAATGCTGCTATATGAAACGGATTATCATGAGCTAGCCGCGAAAGTAATGATTTTTGGATGGGATTTATAAAGAAGGAAGAGGCATGAAAAGTTGGGTGGGAAAGAACTGAATCTGGAAAGAACGCGGGAACCGGGAAAAAGAGGAAATTCAAAAGATTGAGGGTCCTAGGAAAGACGGATTATAGCAGGAACACGAAGGGTACTGAGAGGAAAGGGGGCATGGGTTGTCCTTTTCCCAACTTCTCCCCTACCACACCCATTTTTTATCCTGTTGACGTTATTTCTAATGAATGGACCTGGGCTTCCCGCGGCAAAAAAGTTTCACGGCGCGGAGAACGAGAAAGTTGCTCCTGTTTCAGCGACCAACACCACAAAGAAGGGGTGGCTAAAGAGGTTTGAGGAATGGTCCTAGAACAGGTTCTGATATGCTACGGGAGGTAGCTTCGAGAAATTTCTGGCAAACAATTCTTCAAACCCTGGATTCCTGATCGATAAAGTCACATGTTTGCTGATAGGTGCCACTTTAGGGGTACAAAATGGTTTTAGGGTTGTGAACAACCCATTCATACTTCAATTTCATGGAGAATAATTGTATTTGTTTACGAGTGACTATGGGAATGATACCACCTCAAGTATTTAATCCATACAGCTCCACTCTCAATGTCAGACATGGGCAATCTCATCAGCAGTGAAGACGAACTACCTCCAAGGCTTAATGGCACAAAAGAAGGGTACGTCAAACTTTCTGACAATTCTGTAGTTTCCCTACTACAATACTCTTTAGCACGTTCGTCTTCTTCACAATTGCTGAGCGTTGGCCTAAGACTATCGCCAAGACAGTCGATCACTTTCATCGTAAACGGCGAGATTTCATCGATCAGTATGGACCGGTGAGAGATTTTTCTCCTACTTTTTGTACCATTATGCTTCATGTATCCAACAGCAAAATTGATGAAAGGTTTCACTGGTAGAGAACGTTCGAATTCTGTGCCCTAAGACGGCTTCTTTTCATTCATTCCATTCCATTTCACGGTAATTTCAAAGAGAAGGTTGTGGCAGTGTCAACCTGAGAGCAGGGTATAAAATTCGTGGTCTGAAGTTTTATGCATCAAAAGCTCACCAGCTCTGTTTCAGCTACAGGCGCTGGTGTTCTCGAGGGGCACCATTATGTAGAGAGGCCATACACTACCCCTACCCTACCACTAGCTCCCCTGAGACTAAGTCTTCAATGGGACCAAAGAAGGGAGGGTAAGCAATTATCATTTCCCTTGAACTTTCTCCTTTCCTCTAGGCTCGATTCATACCGGTGCCCTCTCCCTCACCGTACCAGTGCCGATTTCACATTCGGGCCATCAAGTGGTTGCCGACGTTCAAAATCTAGTTATTAGAACTGTCGTTATATCTTGATCTTGAACCGCTTCATCCAACCTATCGTGTAAAAAATGGGTACTGTTATCTAAAGAATTGGCATAGCGTTATCATGACCGCGGAAATCAATGCTTATCTTAATGTGAAGAGTCAGAGAGGGGTCAATGACGGAGGAGGGAGGGGGTTGGAGTGTGTAGGAAAAGCCTTGGCGCTCATTCCCTTAGGGGAGACATTCAAAACAGGTAGGTAGGTGACACGGCGCTCGTGTCCTTGGGGGGGGGGCATCACAGAAGAGCCGATGATAAGTGACCTTAGGACCTCCATGATATAGTAGCTTTGGGCCACAAAACCGTGGTCCGTTTTCGCTGAGCGGCCCCGCGAACCCCGAAAATGATAGGAAAGTGGTCCAAGGTTCGATCCCCCGTGATGACAAAATTTTTGCATCGAGGTTGGAGCTTTCAAATTCGCTCTAAATAGCGCCAGCGCCAATAGTAGATATCCTATTCATTATGAAGACTACCAGTAACTTCTACTTTCAAATTATTACCGGAATCTGATCGAATCTGACCCCCCTTTTCCGAATTTAGGTCAAAATCTCGATTCTGCCTGAGACTAGGCACCTGGGGATAAATTAGGGTCCTGATCACGAATATGGCGTTCGTTTTAGGCGTCAGCGCCATTTGGCGCCAGTATGGCGCTGCGAACTTGTTCCGCCTGTTGTCGATCGAAAACCCATTTGCATGAAATTTTGATGGCTCTGGTCGTAGATGGTGCGTTGGATTTGATGCTGGAGCAGTTTGGAGCCCATTTGGGAGTCAAAATCAAAAATGCAAAGAGACCGCCTAGAGCGGAGCCGAACCTCCACCGCACAAACTCAAGTCCGGCACACTATCCACTTGACCACCGATGCGCTAAGAAAGGTAGGATGTCGATGCCCCCATGAAACCACTGCCCTTTCTTCAGCACTACCACTAAACTTTACTTCAATTTCGAGGTAATTTCGCGTTGTTTTCCCCACCACCTTCATCAGCACCCTTCGATTGCACGTGGTCTTTTCTACGAGTCCGAAACGTCACTCTAAGGCACTAAAAACCGCCCATTCTTAACGAATTTTTTCCGACCTTTTTTTGGCCTTCAGGAGGCCGCTCAGCGGAAATGAAACACAGTCCACGTTAGAGCCCCTATAGCATGCACAAAACCGTTTAGAAAAAGCGTCCCACACCCTGAACGACCTCCCTTGTAAGCCTAGGACAGGGGAGGAACATCAAGGAGAATACATACTGCTCACATCACCCATCCAGGATCCCTGTCATTGCCCAAGGCTTAGTTCCAAGCACAATAATTGACTCACTAACTTGAATCCCCCCCCCCCTCCTCCCCGAAGACATGAGCGCCGGTGACACTAGAACCAAGCTCAAGAAAGGGAGAAACATCAGGTAAAATAAAGGTTGCCCACGTGTTCCCCCCACAATCCGTTCCCGTCCCTGAAGCTTAGCTCCAGTTTCTACTCACTTGCGTGTCCTCCCCTCCTCTGATGACATGAGCGCCAAAGCCTTTTGGGAATGTCATGTGTAGGTGATTTTGATAATCCTTCTTATAGGAAGCAGATGCAGATGTGAAGGCAGTCATCGGAGAATTGTCTGAGCTTCGCTATCGTATCTCAACTGATAAACCGTTAGAAGACATTAGTGACACGTCGTACAGTTACGAGATGTGGAATAATTTGCTGTCACGGATGAGAGCTGAGGTGTGTCAGAAAATTCGAATTGTCTCCATTTTTGTTAACGTAAGGTTTTACAGTATGGTGCGGATGAAGTAACGTGGTTCAAATGCGATTGGTTGTTTGCGGAATGCTATTTGTATAGAAGAATCGTTGGTTGTACAGCGAAGACGAAATATCTCAAAAGCTTCGACTTTTTCATGGAACAAAAAGTTGAAGGATTCAATAGCCAGTATGTTGCTATGTGAAGTGTTCTACTGCGTTCAAGTAACGTTTTTGTTCAGCCTAGAACAAATCCGAGATGGTATCAAATACGTGTTTGCTGTTGCTGATAACTTGTCTATACAACAGGAACGTGAAACGTTGGAGGTTTTATTAAAGGTAAGAATGGCAATTTAAAGGAAGACAAATGAGATTGGTTTGTTAGTAGGCACCATTTGTTTTTTGAAGTGGTTCTTTTTTGTCGGCGTTATCGCAAGACACAGGGGCATTGAGGAGGTAACGCAATTCAAAGCGCGTCGAACGTCTCTTTATAGCTACCAACGGGACTATGCTCAAGGCGGGGGGAGGGGAGGGGAAGCTCTAGAGGCCGCATCCTACCCTTTTCCCAGGCAAGGGGAAGAAAAGTCCTCGAATTTTTTTGGTTTTCAGCGGTATAGTTTCCTTACTTTCAGCGAATGGTTGCTTTCACACACATACGGACATTATAAGTGGGCCAGTTCATAGGGCAATCTTGGTTGGAAAAACAAATAAAAGTCAAAGAGACTTCATTTTCCCCTGGCCTGGAGCATTATAGCCTGCTGCCGAGGGAGCGGCCTTAGGGTGTGTGAGCAATTTTCATTTCGTCGGAGGTCCTGCCTATTTCCGTGCTTTTCCCTGGGGGATGCACCGTATCTTATACAGCGCCTATTAGTCAAGCCAACCTATCAATGTGATCGTAGAGATCATGCTCCACTCCTTTGCTAGATTGTGAAGGGAAATCGAAGTGTTTCAGATGTGCTTATGGGGGAACCGATGTGATTTGTCGTTGTCTTGTGGTGATGCGACAAAACTTGTAAGTTCTACATATCAGCGTTCGTTTGATCGATCTTTATTTTACTTTTCCTCGTTAATTTCTTCAAAAAATGTGAAAAAGTAATTTTCCAGACTCAGTCTCCAATAGAAAGCGCTCGGTCTTTGGATTCCTACATTTTATGCAATGATCTTGGTGCAGCTATTGAAAGGTTTTTCCTGAAACTCAAGTGAGTAGATTAGCATCTCGATATGAGAATAGACATGTGTTTGACCGCCTAATTTTCTCATTGTCTAGTACCGTAGAACTATTATTGAAGGGGCGGTGTAAATGCCAAGGGCGTGCAGAAAATATCACACGTGTAAACCCTGTTTTAATGTGTCAGTAGCCTTCATTTTGAACTGAAGATAAACCTGATCTGTGAGAAATCGCGGCAGATCCAGTACTGTGCCATGTGTTGTGCTTGCCGCTTTTATGGTCCTGGGCTCAAGGCTGGGTCGAAGTGAAATGTTTCGCTCAGTCAAAAGGTGTTTTTGAGGAGAAAGGTATTGATGATCACCTCATTGTAGAAGAATACTTCCAGACCGAATAATTCGGGATCAAGGCAGTTCCATATCGTCCTCGATAACGCTGGCCCTGAACTTATGGGAGATCTCCTTTTTGCGGAGTATCTCATGCAAGTAAAACTAGTCGATAAGACAGTACTACACGGGAAGGTAGGTTTTCTATTTAACCTTGTTGATTATTTCGCCTCTGATTCAAGCAAATTTTTAGGAGTATCCGTACTTTGTCTCTGACGTAACAGGAGGTGATTTTGAATGGACAATGGCTGAGTTGAAAAAACGCGGAGATGTGTTTAGTGCTTTCTATGACAAGCTATCTACAAGGTTGAAGAAGGTGAGCCATGATCACATTTTTTTTCGTCCATTTTTCATCATTTAATAGTTCAGGGTCAATTGGCTTTCCACGATCATCGGTTCTGGACATATCCTCATCCCTACTGCCAGATGAAATCCGTGGCTCGCGAGTTATACACACAGTTGACAGAAGCGTCTCTGATTATGTTCAAAGGAGATCTGAATTATCGAAAATTAGTTGGCGATAGAGACTGGCCGTATGGTACCCCTTTGAAGGTAAACAGTGTTTCTGTTTCCGAAATCTTTTGGAAAAATCTGTTTTGTGACCCAGCTCTGGGTAATAGGACCACGTACATGGTTTGTCTGCATATTTTGCAGCTACCTAAAGAATTTTGGTGTCTGTTTGGAGGGTGGGGGTTGTCGAGGGTAGTGCTTTCTGCAGCTTACCGGAAATCATTTCTTGAGAGCATTTTGCGCTAGAATCCTAGTAGGGATGCCTTGCTGACGCTAAGTTCACACACAGTGGTTGGCTGCCTGGGGATCAGTGGTAACCATGGTTACATGATTTCTTGGAATTCCCTCAATGATCTTCATCGCGAAAGGTCAGAGCCAAGGGCCGTAAGGTATGCTTTTCCGAGCAGGAGGGAGCCCCATTCCGGTAAGGTATGCTCTCCTCAGAAGTTTATGGAGAAGGCCATATCCACCGCCTCTTGGGATGTCTCCCCGATCACATACCAATCACAGGGATATCTCCCCGACTGCATGATACCAAGTTTGCTCTCACGGAAGCTCTCGGGGAAAGGCCACGCTCATCTCTTCTTAATGCTGGGGTCCTTTCCCCGAGAGCTTCCAGGGAGAGCATACTTCATCAGGACGTGATCCCTCTCCTGTTCGGAGAAGCATATCTTACGGCCTCAGGCTGGTAGGGGGTATTAGCGGTTTCATCTCCAAGCTTTGCCTACAAGTGAATCTGCGAATCAGGTGGAGTAAAGAGAAGAAATAAAAGAAGGAATACGATTGAATGATGGATTAGGTTTTAGGAATTACCGAGCTCATCGCTAGATTACCATATCTGGGACTGAAAAGGGACCCCATGGAGATCCTGTCCAGGTGTGGGAGGAAGCTTGTAGTGACCCCGAAAATTTCCAATGCGACGCTTATAAGCCTTGCTGAGGCTTTGCCCCATTTGTGAAGATTGACATCTGAATTACATATGCCTGGAGTGGTCGACATGGATTTTTAGTAACATAAAAAGTGCGTATTTTAGACAGCACTGTGCGGTTTTCTGCCAGCGCCGATACTCGCGCTAAGGACGTTGAAGTCGGAAACGGTAGCCGGTCTCCCGGACGACGTGGCTGAGCGTATGGAAAATGAGCCTGACCAAAAGTGGATGACGACTGGCGAGTATGGAATAGCAGAGCTAGCTTACTAATCCGAGCAAGAATTAAGTAATTGATTTCATATTTCCTTCTTTTGAAATGATTTGTCGAAAAATTTGTGCGGTTAACGAACAGCTTTTAAAGGCTTTTACCACGTTTTGTTAAGTAACTGTTTAGTTTAATATGTAATAGTTAGTGTGTATTTATTCGTTGGTCAGTATCTCGCGACTACCCGATGTTAAGTTTTTTGATTTACTGGTAGCCACAATGACTTTGAGTTTAACTATTTTGAGAAAGGTTATTGCTGTGTTCGAAATACGCACCAAATCCGCGTGCGGTTGCGAAGCAGTCAGCCAGTAAATCGCAACCAACTACCATTCCATGCCTGCTCATCAAATTACCCTGTGTGGACGCCATTCGTTGGTGACCATGTGCCATTCTGTCCTCATCGCCGTCCCGTTACAATTTTCACCTCGCAGTGGCCATTTTATGGACAAGAATTGTACATATCACATGACAGCTTAGGTACGATTTTTTAATAAATATAATAAATCGAGCGGTTTGTTGCAGTAATTATAAAGTTTGAGTACTGAGGTTGGATTTGTTTTACGACCATCGATGCATGGAAAAAGTGTAGTGCTAACTATAGAGGCAGAGCCATGCTACATACTAGCTATACTAAGTTTCAGAAAATCGGAAACGAGTTGAGTGCAGACCACACATCAAGAGTGACGACAGCCTCCTCGTAAATTTGATAACTGGTGATACATATTGGTAGTTGATAGTCGGTAAATGAGGGTTGTAATTAGTGGCGAGTGATAGAATACAACTGCAACAGGCTAATTTTTTCATTGGCGGAAAATATTTACATTTTGTGGAGCTGTCGTCACTTGTGATGTGTGGTCTGCACTCGACGCGCTTCTGATTTTCTGAAACATAGTATATATAGAGACCGGCATTGTTCAAGCATTTTTCTTCGAGGCACGGATGGGAAACGAGGTGATGTTCTATTTGAATATACGAGAATCACGATGAGAAACGTTAATGCGAAGAAAAAGCAAGAACAGCGTTGAAACTAATGAAACTTTCCTCGTGGGGTCGGTTGTGGGACGATGGAGCGACACAACGCAGCGAGAAGAAAAAGCGAGAGAGCACTCATACACAATGGTGTGCAGATGGCGTGTCGTGTGCAGATGGCGTGTCTACCGCGATGGATAAGAACGGCAGCGGTTGCGGCGGTCAAGTAAAGGCATTAGCTTCCTTGCCGAGCAACTTCAGGACACCAGCCTTGTGATCGAAATCTTACGAACTTGCTCGGGGGAGAATTTCTTCAAAGGCAGCGATTACGGTAGCTTTCAAGACGACTTTCAGAACTGGTTTCTTAGCAGAACTTCAAAAGCACTCCACCTCTTAAAAACGAACTGCCTACTGGTCTAGTTGGTGATATGGATGAGCGGCATTGCCGACAGCGGGGCACAGCTGAAGCAGCTCAAATGGTGCATGGTTTCGCATGCTGCCATCAAACGCAATACGGTAACACGTTATACGTGAGTGTTGAAAGCTATGGTACTTATACCATGAAAAGCTGCGTTGGGATGAAATGGTACCTCGGTAGCGTAACTTGTAGCGCACGTGCCCGAGCGAGAGGTGCGGGGCCCGAGTCCTGTCTGGGGCGAAAGTTTCGTTCACAGCCCAGCATACTTGTGAAACATTCGCAATGCGAACTGCGGCCAAAAACAGCAGTTAATAATCAAAAGAAATATGGTAAATTCGTTCACACGTCAGCTTTCTGAACGGCTTAAGCTAGCTTAGAAATCATTGTCATCAACAGATGTTCCCCTTTTCTGAGCTGTGCCCTTGCGATGTTTCCATAGTGCGAATTTCGACTGAAATCTCAGTGTAACATTTTCAGTCGAGTCATTGCACTCGTTCGTAATAAGGAATCGTCGTTTCAGTGCTCCTCCCTTCTCCTCCTCCTCCGCTTCCTCGACCACCATCACCATCGGCCGCCAAGTGCCAGCCGTTTCATTACAACACCCTCTATGGAGTGCAGATCCACGTCGTGCCGTGTCTATAAATTGCAAAGTGCCGGCAATAGCGCAGCGCTCAGACAGAGCTCGCTCGATGTCTCTAGTAAAATAAGTATTAGCTGCGTAATGATTGATGGACGCATGAGGGCATCGATGTACTTTTGTGACATTCAGGGATTGATGATGAGGATGAAAAGGATCTATGTCTGATCAGGAGAAGATGTGCGAAAAAATTAAGATAAAGAGGTGGTTGTGCTGATCGGTTGAAGTGGTTATATAGAAGGATTGAGGCAGTAGATCATCCTAAAGATATAATCACTAGCTTCATCTTATAGCAGTAGGTACATTATAAAGCTAAAGCTGATTGATTCCTGTTGACGATAGGCCAAATGTTTTAGCTCCAGTTACCCGACCTCTTAGAGAAGGTAGGCCTTGTTGGACTGTAGGCGAAGTGACCTGGGATCTAAAAGCAGCAAAAGCAAAGCTAGAGGGTGGAGCTTTGCGATGATGTCACTGGGCGTCATTCGTGGAATAGGGTTGGAGGTGATGGTTCCAGTACTCCTACCCAGCGCGCTAAGGAAACTGCACCAACATTAACCCTCCAGTCATCATATTTACTGCCTTGCTCCCGAAACGATGGTTATTGGAGAACCTTAAAGCCCCACCGATTATGCCGCTTTTGTCTTACTGAGCTGCGAAGACTCTCACTCTGCTTAGGGAAGCACGCGGGATGCACGTTTTATTTTTGCACGTTCACATGATGACAGTTTTCTGAAACTCCTAGCTGAAAAATAATTGCGAACAAAAGATAAAGGTTGATATGAATGTGTTCTCCTTTCTGGTTTCACTCGAGGCGAAGTAGGCAATTGTGAACTGGGCAGAGCTCATTGGCTAGAGGTGCCGCTCACCTGGGTTTACATTCCATAGGATTGGATCACATGCTCGTCTTCAATATGAAAACAATCACATGAAGCAGGAGCGATGTTTGAGATTATGGAGGCCGGATGCATGGCGCATCCGAACAGCTTGATAATTTCTGAGCAGTTTGCCTTCATATTTCGAAATTTGCTGTGGATGCAACGGTCTTTTCAAGACTCAGGGGCGAATGGAACACGGAAAGAGACGCTTTTTGATCCCCCCTGCTCCTTGGGATCTAAAGAATAACCTCAAGCTCGAGAAATGACCTTGCTATCCAATCAACAATAAACATATTCAATTCACTACTAGACAAAACAATGTAATTTTGAATTAAGCATCGGAACTTGCACTTAGGATGCTCCTTCCACAAGGTTCATTTCTGAGGCGAATACTGTGTTTGCAATAAAAATGACCCGTTACTGGATAAGACCCTAATATTCCTGCCATGAAGATAGCGCGAACTCCAGTACCAGTGTCATGAACACCCTTGAACACCGCAAATTTGTACCTTGGGCTTGGCCATTTCAGAATGGCGGCGTGAGGGTTGCCTTGTGACGAAGTTGAAGCGCAACCGAGCACGCGGTGCCCCCTGCTTTGGACGCGGGGCCAGCTGCCGCTTTACAACACCACATATGGTACACTGGCACACTTTTACGACTTAATGAAAGCATCACACATCACCAGCCAACGCTTTAGGAATAACGACACGATATACGACACCCTTTGAACTCCTATTGTGTTATGAGAAGCTAACAAAGGGCGAAGGACAGCATATTCAACGACGATCAGTCATTTCTAGGATGCGCCACTGATCCGCTTTCCATTCGGTATTGTAGTAACAATGAATGCGATTGACCAATCGTATCTCAGGAGCAGATCGATGTAGTGTTCTTATCCTCCCATACGAGTCTCGCGCTTATCATCACCAGGAGGATAGGGCTTGGTTATCCTGAGCAAGGATGGAGCCGGGAGTTGGTCCCGAACCGTGGGCTGTTCGACGATATCACTTGCCAGTACTCTGGTTTGTCCCAATTTGCCAACGCCAACCAGGCACTGGAATCAATTCATAATTGCACTCCGTCTAGACCTACCAAGCCTGTACTCCTGCGGAGTCGGGTAATTGGCAGTAGAATTGTCTGGCCATATAAGAATCCCTCACTTGTATCCTTAACAGTTCTGGAAACAACCTTATAATCAAAATAATGATGAAGGAATTTCAGGTATGCAACAACAACAGTTTATTTTCTTGATTGTATATTAATAGAATCTCTTTAGTAATCGGCTGTTTCTGTCATCGTACAGGTAAGATTCCGTTCAAAATGACACTACATTCCTGAATGGAAGTAAAACGCGTGGCGTAATTCAAGCAAGAAGATGGTCAACCGAATGTTTTACGCTTTTGCTTCGGCTCTTTTCCAGGGCGCGATCGTCAAAAAGCACCCAAACTGATCCTGGGAACCCCCTGTATTTAGCATACAGTATTCTCGCTCAGCCATCAGTCTCCCAACGGTGCCAACTACAAGGCTTTCTCAGGTCTTCCCATCGCTTCCATCCATTGATGAGCAGACAAAGACGGTCGGCGTCGCTGACTGGAATGGGCCACCAACGGAGATTCATTGACAGTGAAAAGCGCTCGCGGAGTTCAACGTAAGGAACAGCTTCCTGACAAGGGCCGTGATTGAGGTGGGTCTTTCCTTCATGCGAACAGATACAATTCTACTCAAGACCTCAGTCAAGCACTAGCCCTTTATGACTATTCGTTGCAGTTATTCTTCAACTTCTGACTTTTACCGTAACACTCGGTGTTCGAAAGACCTAGGGCCTTCAACCGCGCTAGAGTGTCTCTGCTTTCTCCTTTTGTGAATACGATTCGAGCCATTCATTTTTTTGAGAGTAAATATCAGGTAAATCATGTATTCTATGTGAGGGAAGATAGCAGAACGAGGATTTTTTCAGGATTTAGAGTTAACTTTGGCGTCTACTACGCGCATACCGTAAACGTTCTTGCGTTTTCCCGCTGGTCCACTCGCATCAAAATATTTTATCAAGCTTAGATGACTCCGTTGTCCCATACCGCGTCCAGAGATCATAAACAGCAAGAGCAATCATGTCGCAACCTAACAGCACAAAATTAACTTGAAGCCACTAGCAGTAGGAATATCACGAAATGTTCCCGTTAGATATTTTTGAACAATTACTGTAGTAATTTGGCTAGTTTAACCATTAATGACAGAGGCTCAATTCAGCGTCCTCTGGTATCAATCCAATCTACCGCAAAGATACGTGAGGAATTTGGGAGTCCTATGGGAGTCCTAGATAAAGAGACAGGTGAATTTTCGTAAACTGTCGCAGAATTAAGACTTCTAATAGTAGTGCTGAATATAATACTGGTATAATAATGTATCATTTCTCGTTCTGGGTCCTTGACGCATTTAGATTACGGTATTTGACATCTGCCTTTTCCGAAACGCGTCAATCCTCCTTGCTCTCTGTTTCTAGAGTCATGGGAACAAAAACAGCACGACAAAAGAATCTATTCGAAGATTTCATCTTCTATTGATTGGTGTATTCAAAAAACCTTAAAAAGATCCGCGGACATGGAAGTTGACCAATGCTCAACCCAGTGTCAATCAGCGCCAAGTCTATCTGTCCTTTTTGTATTCCAATTAGCTTGACTATCATTTGGTGCGGTCTAACAGGGTCATGTTCTTGGGACCGAGTCGTGCAAATAAATATATAAATAAGTAAAGTCGTCGGTCGATTCTCATTCAAACGGGTTTAGTGATCATGGTCAGAGTGGGCCCTCACCGTTAGTAAGCTGTCGATTCTCGACAGACCATGATGCCATGCGTGTCTGTGTGTGGTCGCTACCCAGAAAAAACCACAACGAATTCGGCGTTTTTTATGCGTCCGCAGAAAGCGCCACAGCACCTTTTTCGCGCCTTCCCCTCCATTTCTGATACATTTTCTCATGGCAAATTTTCGCCATCGTCTCGCCACAAAAACCACTCAATGTACTGCCTTGAACCGCATGATTACCGGCACAAGGACGAAGTGGAGAAAACTGCGATAGAATTGGAGTACCTAATGACCAGACAAACTTCATCGTCTTTCTATTGCTGGAAATCAAAAGGTTTTTTCTAGAAAAAGGTTCATTACCAAAAAAGGTGTCGCGCAAGGAAAAACTGCGATTGTCCAGGCTATTCTCAAACCCATTCAACAGTGGTAAGGCCTAGCCTAGAGTCATTTTGCGATCCCCACTGATGTAACCGATACTAAAGGATGGAGACAGAGGTGGAGTAGCGGCTCGTGGCGTCGCATAGTTCTTTCAAGGCCCGGGTCTAATCTCGCCATGGCCTGCCAAGGCCTCCATCTCCCAATATCACTGAGCTTTTGTCAGCATTTCCAGATAGAGGGAAAAAGCACTGATCCGAACATTGACCAGCCTCACAAGTCAGAAATGCGTGCTCCACATCGCGTTCATGGCTGCTACGATTCTAGGTGGGAGTAGAGTGCGTGGCGCATCATGCATTGGGTTTACCGAAGCCGCAAATTCTATCCCTCCCATGGTGAACTATTAGGTTGTCTCATAAATAGTGTCGTTTTTCTTCAAACAAAAAATTTTGAGCTGAAATCCTAAGCTTTCATAACATCTTATATACCATTCGAAAGAGAATTGTCTGCTCTATAAAATAGCATGCTTGGTTTCTATAATCACTGCGCAGTTTTCAAATTTTGAGCCTGCAAAATGGGAGGTCCAGACGACGAAAATCAGCCAAACCGACAGCGACCTCTAACACTATTTTCTCTGAGGAAAAACCAATCTATTATGTACCTTTCAAATACTCATGACATCTTCTAAACATTTCACCACTGGGTTGTGGAAAAAACCTTCCCCCTTTTCTTTACGAATTTGATTTTTGATCAACCATAACCTTCGAACTGCAATTTTTCCTTCAGATCACCATTGTTTCATATAAAGTGACATAGCATTCGTGAGTCCATCTACTACTCAGCTTGCCCATATGTTTTGTTTTTATACTTGTTGTGAATCGGCTAATTTTTTTAGGCTTGTGTGAAAGGATGTCCAGTACACGAAAATGACCACATTACTTTGCAAAAAATTTCCCTTGAAAAGGAGAGAAAATCGATCAGGCATACATTCCTGAGTAAGACATGACTTGCTATCAACATTCCACTAGTTTTCCAATGTCTTGGCCGTAAAAAGTTTTTGGCATAAATTTCAAGAGGTGGTGCTTGACTATCGAGTTCTGGCGTAAAAGCCAAATCTGTGAAAATAGCGACGCAACTTGCTGGCAAGCCTAATAGCGGAATGTTCAGAAGAGGTCATGAGTAAATGAAGGGTACATCATGGATTGATTTCTCCTCAGGGAAAATGGTGTTAGAGCTCGCTGTCGGTTTGGCTGATTTTCGTCGTCTGGACCTCCCATTTTGCAGGCTCAAAATTTGAAAACTGCGCAGTGATTATAGAAACCAAGCATGCTATTTTATAGAGCAGACAATTCTCTTTCGAATGGTATATAAGATGTTATTTAAATTAAGCTCACAGGAGAAAGGAGGTAAAAAAAGTAACTATGCTAATGTCACGCGAATCGACTTCCAGATCGAGCTTTAACAAGGCCAATAAAGCCATCTATCCCTGGAGGTGCTTCACCTTGCGCTGGACTGGTCTGAGAAGGAAGAAGCGATTTGTCCATGGAGCGGTGTCGAGGTGCAAGCAATGCGCCTTCGCATCCCAAAAAGGGATTGACCCAAATTGAATGCATCGGAAAGGAAGTCTAGAATATACAGAGACCTCGACGTTACCGTAAGTTGACCTCAACCTGAAAATCCTTGCGGTATACTGTAAGAACTCCGTGAATCACGAAGCTGTCCCTTTTTCGGTAATCACAAACGATCACTCGTACGGAAGATCGGTGCCATATTGTGATGTGGCTCTGAATGGGCGGTCGTGTGACGATGTGGCGCAAAAAACTCGTCAGTGATGGTGGCTGAAGGCTGGCGAGCCGGCTGGCTGAGGGCTGAGGGCGTCGTCGTGGTCGTCGTGGTCGATCATTACATAGCGGGATTCCACCATCACCGATATGATGCGCAAATAAAGCAGCAACGAGACGACCTCGCGACGCAATCACCATTCGACACACAATTGCACAAGAAACGACAATGACGGACGCATGAGAGGGCATGATGGTGCTGCTTGGAAATTACGTTAGGCTGACTGCCGTCCTTAAAAGGCTTCCTTGTCAAAAAGCTTTATCACCTACAACTCAATGGACTTGGAGGAGGAGCTACTAAGATAACGAAGGGATGTCGAGGGCGCTAATGTGGCTGCAAATTAACATTATCCGCTTTCTCCAGATTACGCCATACATCCCGCTTTAGCTCAAAATCAAAAGGGGCGATCAAAGGACAATCGAGCTTACCTAATGATTGAAAAAAATCAGGTGAGCCCCAAACTAATGCTTTATTATTCCCATCAGTAGTTGTAAAATCCAGAAAAATCAATCAGGCTGTAGTGAACATAGGATTAGGTTGGCCTGAAGGGGAAAGATGGAAGGACCCTGCCCATACGACGAAGCGCGCCACAGCGTGTAAAATATTTAGCTCTTTTTCAGGCAGACATGAGTTGCATACTATACAGTGGATGGGACTCCAGTTAAGCTCTCCAAGCAAGGGTAGACAAGGCATGAGGCAGGCGTCCTGAAGGCAGTGACAGTGTTATAGGAGGCACGTGGTCTTTGAAAAAGGGAAAAGAGTAAGTGACGAGAAGGCATGGATATGAGCGAGAGCGTAGTGTGTATTTCGCCTATGTCGCCAAATCGTGCAGGATCCTCGGCGGTAGCTGGTAATCCCGTACGGAACTTGGCGCCTTACCATCGCTTGTCTGGCGATTCTGTGCGGTCGGGATAACCTATGGTTTAGCCGATCCCTAGTTTCTCGCGCTAGGGCTTGAGAATATGAACATTTGGATGATTCTGACGGCGTTGCAGAGCCTGCAAGTGCATTTTAAGGTGCTAAGTAAGAGCTCATAGAATTCTATCAAAAGGCGAAAAGAATGATTAGAGACGCGTCACGCATTACTTCCATTCATAATCACTGCGGCAAATGACCGTACGTTGAGCCCACGTGCTGGCGTCGAGAGCCAAGAAAGGTATAAGTTAGTGTTCCCCTCCAGACGAGTCTGGTACCAACTAGGGCTGGAAGAAGTGGTCAAATGGTGATAATGTGCTTGGCGGATCCTGGGTTCGATCCCCGGATCTCCAAATGAGTATCTCATTGAAATTGACCAGCATCAGTGTGGAATCCATTGAGTGGGTTGGGCTTTAAAAGCAGTTTTCTACCATCGGAGACTTCGCCGTGTGTCGACATCGGCTACTATTAAGACACATAATTACCTGTAAATTGGCAAAGAAGTCTTGGGAGTGTCATTCTAGCTTCAGTCATTGAACAAACTGGGTTACAGCGATTATAGTCGTTCAGCAGTGGTGAATTCGGAGATGATGACGGCCGAATGGGAAACGCCTATGGTGCAATAGAGAAAACTATATTGTCAAGAAATGTTCAGCGACAGTATGCTTCAGAAAATTAATTACGGGGTTCACGAGGAATTTTTTCAAATGTGGGAAAATAGAAAATGGAAAGGGAGGAAGAGGGATCTTCATTTCCGATATTTCGATGTTCTGGAAATTGGGATAAGTAACGGATTCTGAGGCTTCTTTTGGGCGTTCCCAGGTCAGTATGAGGTCTCGCGGGAATCCCATGTGAAGATAACCATAAGAAGTAGAAAAGCAGGCTACAGGAAGGGTGAGTTTTTGGCATAATGTCATTCTGGATTCCAGCTCACATAAACTCGAAAAAAACTCGCCTCCTCCCTATTGCTTGTCATTTTCCCCCTTGGCAGTTCATTTCTCGGCGCTATCGCAAGATACACGGACATTGTTCTGGCCATGCACTCGGAACCCGTCAACCATCTTCTTTTAATCATAACGGAACTAACTTCAGGGGAGCTGGAGACGCAGAAGTGCATAAGCAGAGCTCATTTTCACTGACGTCGCTGCCCCTCCTAAGTCCCTCCTAAGCTACTCAGCTTCAAGTCTATTCCGGGCAACCTGATCAGGCCCTGAGAGTTCCATGATTCAGCCATCTAATGGACAATCAATTGAAAGACCATCGAGCTTTCCATAGACCAGGTCGGCTTTAAGAAAGCCAGCGCAATCCGTGCGCATTCCTGGCCTTCGTACATGCTCTGCGGTAGCTGAGCGCTGCGTTCCGTAAGAGGCATTGTCTCAGTTATGCTGCATTTCGGACCACTTCGGGTTGAAACTTGCTCAAACACTGAGGGGAAGCTTCGTGATGTGTGTAGCGAGGTCTCGTCTCGTCTCACTCTCTCACCGTCCGCCGCCATAAGGCAAATCGTCACCCAGCTTCCCAGCACGGGCGCTTATTAACCCGAATATAGTCTGGTGGTGCTCGCTCCTGCTTTTTCTTCGTTCATTGTTGGTCATTTTCATTGAATAACTTGGCCTTCATCAGGTTCGGCTCATTTTTTCTTGTAGTTCATAACGGTGAACTTATAGGGACGGTGTTTTACGAACTCGTTTTCACTTTCTCTTTCCTCTTTGCTTTTCATCACTAGAATAGAGACGCAGAAAACGACGACTTTTGAAAATCGAGGCGTAAGTGAAAACATCTTTAACACAAATTTTTTCTTGACAAATTAGGCTACCTTATGAATACGCAACTTTTTTAGAACGTGTGGTTCAGTTTAAAGGTCCACAATTGAGCCCCTCAAATGAGTGGAGAACCACTGAATAGCTCTGCTCAACAGAGAACCAACCAGATCTGTCATAATGAACAGGGAAGGACTAAAAGGATTGAGTTTCGCTAAGAAAAGTCTGTCAGCAGGAATGGTAGGCCCACAGTCCTGCCCAGGCGGGCACCAATCTTTGCCTCAAAGGTTAAAAGGCCGACATTGAAAGTTTAGAGTTACCAGAGGCGCTCATGTCGTGGCACATTGAAGTGAGTGAGGCACTTATAGGGTCTAGGAATAAGCGTTAGGGGGAGTACGGGATTCTGGGGGAGTATGAAGGCAACCTTTGTTCTTCCTGAAGTTTCTCCGCTCTTCTGGGTTCAGTTGTGGTGTCAGCAACCAGCGGTTTTTGAATGCCCTGTTTTGAGAGGCCCCTCAGTAGATGAGCGCCCTACCAGGCTCAACACTAAGCAGGGGCAACTCAAGGAAATGGGACGAGCCAGAGTATCTGGTATTTCGCCACACCTGAGGGCCTGCAAAATTTCTCCTGCAAGGAGCAGTACCATAATGGTGGAGCCGGAATGAGGAGATACTGCGCCTGCCGGACTAGCCACTTTCTCTGCCTACCTTCAAAGGTTTTTCGCAGCCTGGAATTGGAATTCGAAAGTTGAACTAACCCTAGAAAATTCAGTAAGCCTTTTAGACTTTCCGAATCGCTTCAAAGCTCTCATGAGGTTTTTTAGATGCTTGCACCAATTTTCTTCGTGACAGATGTTTTCGTAATTGATTTGATTCAGCTCTGCTCATCCGAAAGAAGTAGCCATTGAAATCAGTAAAAAAGTCGGAGACATTCAATCGATGTGGCCCACGTGACTAAAGTTCAGTCTCCTCCTTCCCTAGGCTTACCCCAGAGCTTATGGCTACGCTGGGCCATTCTGATCCATGCACTATCGCCGAGCTCATTATCCACTTCTAATCGCCAAGTATCATCTCTGCGTTTCCCTCAACAGCTCAGCTCCTCCGGTTACGGGGTGGCGGTGGGGTGGCTCATGCGAACGGTCGCGGGTGCTCGCGCGCTGGGAGACGTAAGAGCTTGTGGGTGTGTGTTTGTCTATATCGAGACAGTTGGGTGGTTTGTTCTAGGATCGACCACAGCTCGTCGGCAACGAAACAGCGCCCAAGTGGAGGAGGCGCAGGCGCCCGCCGAGCACCGCCTATCGTATCCAGAACCAGCACCCGGTCCCGCCCCCACTACCTCCTGGAGTAGCAGTCTTGACGGCTAATCTCGGCGCCTACCGTAGTATTTCCGGGGTTCTCTCATGGCACGCGCTCACCTCTGTTACTCATCACTGCCATTTGGCCGACTTCATTTAGCCCAGAAATTGGCATTTTTGACACTGGCATTTGAATATGGCCTACCTGTGCTACTTTCAGCGCTTGACTGAGCCCTTTGAGA
>KZ345316.1:129418-140905 GCA_002352805.1 Teladorsagia circumcincta
GACAGACACCCCCCACCATATAGGACAACGTATCACTTACATGGTCGAGTGAGGTCGTAACTTGGCCAGCTCCCTTTTGAAGGTTTCTCAATTTGACAAGGCCTACAAGCCTATTTCAACTGCAGGATACCTGGCATTTCTCCGTACTGAACATTGCACGGTTTCATATGCACTGCTGTCAAAGTGCCCCTCTATCTTGTTATAGCAACCGTTCTGAGTTGGGATTGGGGCTTCCTAGTGGGTCAGTCAAAGTTAGAAAACCCTTCTAACATCTACCTCAAAAGAGCGAGTCAATGTAGTTGATGCGGGGAGTTTATACGCAATTCCGCCATTAATTTATTCCCTACGCCTCGTTTAGCCCTCTTTTATCTATCCCAAATGTGGGAGGTCACCCTAACGGAAACCTTAACCTACGTGTTACCCTAAGTTTTATTGGTGCGCCAAAAAGTCCACTTTTCAAAGGGCCAAAAAGGCCAGGCCAGGAATTATGGGCTCAATCAGCCAGAGCCGGCAAGCTGTACCTTTTCGCCTAGCAGCAGGGTTTACCCTCAAAGTCCTTCACCCCAAAAACCTTCAATTACCATATCCTTGAAGGGTTGGGTATTGTCCGATACTGTACTGATACGGTAGGGTGTCTGTGGTATTTACCCAAGTGCGGACTGTGCCCTAAAGGAATCTCTAGGTTACGTGTCACCCAAAGTGCTAATTTGGATTGAAAAGGCCAGTTTTAAGCGTAGTGACATGAATCTCATCCCTATTCGGTCGGGGCCATGAACTGCTCATTTGCAGTGTAAAACCAGAGATTCCACCGTAAGCACCCTCCACTTACCATATTCTTGATGGGTCGGGTTTTGTTTGAGGCTGTACTAATGCGGTAGGGCCGTTAATCCGCCCCAACCCCTCCTCCCCCACCGTACCCCCTCTAAGACTTTTGATATGGGCATTAGTTTCTTACCCAAATGTCATCAGGCACTTCTACCAGCCAAATCAAGGGTTCAGGTGTAGAAATACTTGGAACGGTCCTGAATCGCCCAAAGCCCTCCACGCAATGGAATACGGTCACTCCTCACGTCATGGCGACTAATGGGAATGCGTGTTCGTGCATGTGCGTGTCGCGCCGAACATTTACAGCTATCGTTGAGAGCGCTACTAATGTTCCCCTACCGTGTTCCCGTTCCAGTTCCTCAATGGGTGGTCGCGACGGCTACCGCGGGGGCCACCACCAACGACGACGACCGCGACGACAACGACGACGACGATCGTCGGTGCGGGGTCGCGCTCCACGGCGACGAACGGGCTCGACGACCACGACGCGCGCTCGCCGCGCCCGGCCTCGCGCCAGCGCGAGCGTCACAAAAACTGTGTGTAGAGAACGAATATTTGGTCGTTTCTTCAGAGTGTTATTATTAGGAAAACGCAATTGACCCCGATCCCAATACCAACCACCTCGCCATGACTTATGCCGCCAACCGCACCATCGTCGCCCACCGGCGACCCACTCGCTTACCTCATTTGCCGCCGTTGATTACCACACAGTTCGTTGGGCGTGGTGCTGTGGATAACTAGTACACCCCGACTTCACTCTTGCCCACGTTCGCCCCGTTGCCGCCCCGAGCCAACGATGGGCTTTTGCCGCAGCAGCAGGCCAAAGGCTACAAATTCTGTCAGCTTTTCTTAATCTGGGACCATCAGCTGATAAATTGGGTTCATTGATCTCACGATAGCTGCCTATCTGACCATTCCTCTATTAACTATTTTGTGTTTACTCGAATCGAATTGTTGTCGTATTTGTGCTGATGGAGTCTTTTCTGCACTTATTTGCCTGCTACCGTACTTTTATGGCCCTTCCAATCCCCACCGCTTTGGTTGTTCTCTTGTAACCTAGCCCGATTCTGAGCAATTCCATATTTTACTCCTCCTTTTATTAGAGAACAGCTCCTCATAATCAATTTTCGGCGCTATCACAAAATACGGGGGCATCCTGGTACAAAGCCTAGAAGGGTAGGAACTCAGGGTGAAATAAAAATTGCTCTCTCTCTCTCTCTGAACTCTCTTCTCCCTCGTCTAAGGCTTAGTCTCGTCCTCAACAACAATATTTCACGCAATTTCAAATGTATTACCACCGAAATGCCCCCGTATTTTGCGATAGCACCCAACTTTCTTTAAAAGTCGATTTTTTAAAGGAGTTTTGTGCCGTTTTATGACCCCGGAGAGGATACACCCAACGAACCCCACAAACAAGCACACTTCCGCCTTACCCACTTCTGAGAACAAATTCTCAATAAGCTGCAGGTCTGTTCCGGACAACTGTCACAAATTCCGACCGGATCATCATCGATGATTGCGAAAGATGGAGCGCAATCTCCATAATGTCAACGCGATATGGCAAAAATGTGAATCATCTTCGTGAATGATGACCGTAGTCGATGGCCGTCGTGGCCGCCGCCGTCGCTCCCACCCGTGCCGGCTATGGGCAGCCAACTGTTCTGTCGCTTATGGCCCTAACCGAAAAAGGACTGGCTAGTTACCTCGGGGTAGAATTCCTAGGTATATCTATACGACCTGGGTAAGAGCAATTTTGGGTAACGGTTCTACCGGTTATTTCCTGTCAGCTCATTTTTGTTCCCTTTTTGTTATCGTGTTTATTCATTTTCTATGCTTGTTCATACTTGTTCTCGTTACGGAGTTCCTTAAATGAAAAAATGATTATTGATCTCATCGATCGGCACAAACAAGGTATAACCTGCAATCAAAGACGTATCAGATTTCATATATGGTGTGTCGGGTGGTGGTGGTGGCTTATTGGCTATCCTTTCATGGCGAGCACTTCTCTCTTTTCTCGATCTTTGAACTCTAGGCGCTATCACAAGGGGGGGGGGGGGCATTTGGCAGAACCGCGCGTACGAGGGGGCAGGAACTTAGAGGAAACCGAAAATTGTTGACGCATTCTGAAGTCAATCATCTCCGTCAATGGCTCACAATTATCTTGCGATAGCGCCAAACTTTGTTCTCCTCGCTGTGCCTGAATATGGCCCCACGGCACCTATCAGCTACCGTATCTGCACAATTTCAGCGCTGCTCATGGAGGATTCACCGGAATTGGCACAGTTGATGCATCATCTGCAGAGCTCGTCGTCGTCCGCTCAACCCGCGATGCCCGAGTCGACGTCAACACCTGGACTTTTGCCAAATGGTAAAAAAACAAAAGGTTCGTGCTCAGATCAATACGATATTGCGAGAAGTATAGACAGTCAATTACAGGTCGCGTGAAGATAAAAATGGAATACATTGGAAACAAACTCAGACGGTATACGACATTTAGTAAAAGGAAAACGGGCATCATGAAAAAAGTGTGTGATTTTTCACTCTTTACTGAAATATTTACCAATTTTTGGGGATTTCAGGTATTTGTGGAGTTAATTTTTTAGGTTTTTCCAATTGGTGTTCGTACCTCACTGTTCCTTGGGAAATGACCCTCTGTTTGAGGTATCCCTCCCCATGAGCTCTAGCTCTCGCGCTACCGGTGGGCCCGGAGTTTATTCTTGGACCTCTTCCTAACCAGAATCTTGATCCTAAAAATTCGATTCATGGCTCACTACGGGGAAGGGAAGTTTTGGGTGGCATTGAGCCAATTGAAGGGTTTAAGGACCATGCCTTGGTGAAAATGTATTCTTAAATCATTTTCAATCACCACTCTGGTGCCAAGGAAGCTTCAGCGATGCCTTGGTTACCTGGCATGTACCTGGGTTCACTTATCTCCCTGCAAAAATACGAACCAATACACTGGGCGGTAGTAAACCCAGGGGCATTGCTATGGGAACTGACAAGCCTAGCTAGCCCTTGTGAGCCCATAAGGAGAGGATGATCTTCGTTGAAAATAAGGAGTGCTTGTACAGACCATCTCCTCAGTCATTCTTGCGGCTTGGTCATGGGTGGGAACTGGGCTGAGGGGGGGGGGGGAGTGCTAGGTGTATTGGGCCCTCTTCATAACGGTACTCACCTTTCCCTGAGAGCAGTCCACTCTCATTTGCCCGGGTAATGCCCAAGAAGCCCGTCGATGCTTTAGGTGCAGCTACCAAGCCTGCCGCGGTGCTTTACCTTGGAACTAGTCGACTAACCTGGCCAAGCCTGACCCGGCCCAAATCTGTGATATTTCAAACCCCCCTCAATTCATCTCTAACGGAACTCAACCCTGTAAATTATTTTTCCTACCTACTCTCTATTCCGGAAAACGAGAAGTGCGTCGAGTGCAGACCAGACCCTACAAGTGACGACGGCCGAAGGAAAAAGGTAATAAAAAGCCACCTTTCACTGGCTGTCGTCACTTCTGGTGTGTGGTCTGCACTCGACACTTCTCGTTTTCTAAAACAGAGGGTTGGTTTTTTTAACGTTAATGAGTTCCAAGGTGAACGAGTTCTGAATCATTAGTGCTTATTGATCGATAGATAAGATAGACCAGCAGTACTCAGGTACTACCATTTAGGCTTACGAGTTATCGACGTTAACGGGCACACAAGTTATGCTATTGGTCGCCTCAGAAACAGGTCACGTATATACGTACGCAACAAAGAAACTACAACCGATGATCTCTTCGGATACCGGCAAAGCGCTGATACAAACGTGTTTGAATGCACCCGGAGGTATGAGTACGCCTGTGTTCTTCATACGTATTGATTGATTTTGTACAAAATCCTTGAAATTCATACCACATGACTCACTGATGACAACGTGACTCAAAAGGGGGCTGCGAATCTTTTCCACGTCTGAGTACGATCGTCTCGGGTCCAAAGACACCACCAGATTGGCGTTCACCACTGACTCACGGGTTATTAAATGTCTATGAGGGGTAAAATGACAGTCACATTAGCACACCATCACCATCACCACATCACACACACGAATTGGGGCTGTGGTGGGGTTTTTTGAATCGAAACTGGTTTGCTGTTACGGTAATAGTCACATATACTGGTTAGGACTATACCATATACCATATGCTGTGTGGTGTAAATTGTTGTCATTATCGATTATTCATCGTCGTTTGTCGTTTAGATGGTTCTGATTTACAACCAAATCGAACCGAATTCACATTTGAGACGGGGACTGCACCACCAAATCCACGAAAACGACGAGTCGCTGACAGCTCGGATACCACGGTGAGCGGTGACGTCACCAAATATTGAATTTTTGATCGTGGAATTTATATGCGACTATGCGAGTTACCCGGGTTACCCGTACAGTGTTGCCATTTATGAATAACGGCTCGATTACCGTATTCCGCTGACCAATTGTGGCGCATGCATGCCCCGCCTCCACGCCTGGGAATGCATGCGCCACCGTATATGGGCCGAACCGGTGTGGGCGTGGCCCCGGGTACGCAAACACGGGGAAGCGCTGCGACGGGTGGTTTTTTCTGGTTGCAGAACGCGCGATGGCTGGAAAGCTTCCTTGATTCGTAATCAAACATCTGGGACGTCAGAGTATCAAATCGAACTGTTTTTTGACCCGTGGACTAGCTGGACTAGCGCTGGAGGGCGCTATCGCAATATATGGGGCAATGTGGGGACAATGCATTAGAAACCGCCTAAAACATCTCCCCTTTGTTGATATTGCGACTCAGCTTCAAGCGGGAAGAGAATTTCTGGATGCGTGAGCGATTTTCATTTTCACCACTTTCCGGATCCCTACTGGGTTTAGCCCTTGAGGATGCCCCCGATCTTACGATAGCGCTCGCTGACGTCTTTGTCGGATCTGTTACCAGCGCTAGAGTACTGAGGGGCATCTACTGGGCCAGGGAAGAGAGTATAAGCTTCGGCTAAAGTGGGAAGCTCACCTACCTCCCTTAGGCCTCCTAAGGCTTACGGTTGGTCCCAGAAGGGGACTAAGAGTGGAAGTACTGGCACTCCGCGTAGCGATTCCCCCTCCCCCCTAACTACGCCAGCCAACCATCGCTGTCAAGTCTAGAATTTACCACATTAATGGAGAGCACTGGATGCATAGAACTGGGGTGTACTCAAAGAAATAATGTCCTATACCGGAAGAGAATAGGGCTGGGTTATCCAGCTGGTTACGGCTACCCAAAGCAAAGTATTGACTCTCCACGACTGCCTGTCCGCGGTCATTTTACCGAATCCCTGCGAAAGTTTAGGTTCAATGCTCTGGGATGAGTGTAGGGAAAAAAGCCATTGATCCGTCAGATAATGGAACTGTGGGCCCTAACGCGACTGTAGCAAACGATATCATTGATTTTCCGCATTTTTTTTATTGATTTTTCCCATTTTCCGATGGAGGATTATCTCTCGAGAAAGAGCGATTGAAATCATATTGACTGAGAGTTTCCGATCGATAATAGATTATCTACTGATTTGTTACCATTCCCCATTCTCCCAAATCTAGGCCGGTAGCTCCTTCCAATCCGTTTTTAAGGGCCTTCCCTTTTATCCCAGACATGATCGATCCTCCAGAGTTCCCTAATGACACCGTTAGTACATAGTTGTGATGTCATGGTTGTTGCGATCGGGTGGCCTCTACGGGAGGCATTTGTTGTTTTTCACGGCGATTGTTCATGACGGAAAGAGTTGAATGAGGAAAGCGACGATCAGCCGAAACGATCGAACGATGAATCGAATCGATCGTTGAGGGAAGCAGCAGCTCTGAGAACGAGATTCGATCGATTTCGACGGCATCATCACACATCTCTTCTCAGCCAGCTGAAGAATGCCGCGTACGTGCGTGCGTGAAAGACAGAAATCACACTGCCATATGTGTTCGATCAACTGGCTGCTCGCTCGCGCATTCAACGTCCACAAAAGTGCCATACGAGACGTAGGGGGGGGGGAGATGAAGCTGGGCTAATGTGACGGTCAAGTAGAAAAGAAGAGTAGAGCATTCTTCGAACATTGTTTCTTTCTGTAAAAGGATGAATAGGAATTGTTTTCGGGCTATCGATGGCCTTTTATAGGGCCTTTTTCGAAGACCCACTGAAGATTATGAGCAAACATTCACTTGGTTTCCTGTATTCGGGAAGAAATCTGGTTGGAAGGCTTTTGGCCTTTCGTTGAGGTTTTGAACCCCATCGTTACCCAGGGGCTATCAGTCATCTTCTGTAGAACAATAACTCAAGATCGCTAGTGGTTCGCAACCTGTTGCTTTTCCGGTTGCTTACGAATAAAGAATTATGAGGGGGCAGAGAATGAGTATTCTGCACAATGAGTCTCATCTTGAGATGCGCCACGCATTCTTTTCCTACCAGGAAACGTCGTGACGTCTTCAAAGCAGTTTAGCTAATACAGTAACTCGTGTGGTCCAACCAATGTGCATGTCGAGGACTTCACCCTCCAAAAGGGGTTCGCAAATTTACCCGTTACCTGTCTCGATCCAGTATTACCCAAATTGCCTTATCCCAAATGACCTTTTGAAAGAAGATTCTCCTTCTCTAGCTGGGATTGGATCCAGGGTTTAATCCACACTAGTCGTTCTTGAACATTGCCGCTCTCTTATAGTTACTATCATTTTCTAACCCCTCTCTTATAGTTGGTATCATTTCCTGACCCTTGTCGAATAGAAGGCTTGCTTGGCTTGGGAAGTATTAGACCTGGAATACGTTTGACCCAAGGACCACACGGGTAGCTAGCGACGTCGCTTCTTTACGCCACATCGACCAGTGGGAAAATATTATAATTTTTCTTTTGATCGAGCTACAGACCTACTCCAAGAATAGGATTCGAAAGCCATGATTGTTACGTGTGTCAGGGAATCCATGAAGGCAGATACTCGAAGGAGAACCGCTTTCAGCAGGGTTTCCACTGCCCAAAACCCTCCTACTGACCTTTCCATTTCAGTAAGCTGGAAAATAAAAAGCTCAGCGGCAGGTTCAATTGTACTGGGTTTGATTAGTTCTGTTGTTTTTCATACGAAATCCATCATTTAGTAATGTCAGAGATAATTGACTTTCTCAGGCGTGTCTCTTTTTTTTTACCTCGGGGAATCCCCGTCTCCTTCCGCCTGAATGCTCTAGAAAATTCAACGAAAGGGCGAGGAGTGAGTACAGGAGCCAGTGACTCAACACCTCAAACACCAAAAGACCATAAATCTGCCACCGTAGGGCTGCTTTTTGTACTGACTGGTCTGCTACACTCTATCTGATCGTAATTCTGACAAATCAATTTTCGATTCAATTTTTCATTTTTTGTTCATCTGACACATTTTTCCTTCCTGGTTGCCAGTGCCGTAAAAGTTTTTGTAAATTCCATGGGTTCCTATCTAGATATATTGTCCAACCCAACTAGTTGTTTTCAAGCTGGTCCACTTGGTACTCTTTGTTTTTCGGGCGTGATTTCAGCAATGGCCCACATGATCCCCGGTTGAATATTCTAAGGGCATTGTGGCACAGACGGAAAACACCAACTTGATGTGTCTGGCCGGCGGCGTATCCATCAGTTATACGCTGAAAACTCCATTGATGAACACCTGCTCCTGATTTATCGAGATTCAATTAACAAGCCTCGATTTCATAAGGCTGGGCAAAGAGATTAAAGTGTAAAACTCTTGGAATTGATCTGTCCGTTCTCGGAATGCGCCGTGGACTCACCATTCCACCTAGAATCTATTGGAAAGTATTAAACCATTTTGTAGTCAGTTGCCATTCTTATTCTCCAAGAAGAATCACTTGCACTGTAGGGAGGGAAGTATCCACAACCCTGATGAGAACATGATCTGAGCCATAGTATGAGATAGCATCGCTGGCTCTTGTTTCATCTCTACCACATTCAGAAATCCCCTGCGCTATTCGTAGCGCTATAGCCAGTCAAAAGGTCTGTCAAAGTACATTTGCGCCAATATTGATGTCCTTGTTATTGGATGCTAATGGAGCCAAGGGGCAATTTTAAGTGTTAAATAGTCACAGACTGATGTACACTTCGGACTTCGTGACATATGGGATGACGGAGGGGATGGACAGCATTAAGTTAAACATGTCCTTGACAGTCGTCGTCAGTGCAGTAGAGGAGTAAGGATCTGAAGCTTCAGCGTGAGATGCACGCTTTGCACCAAATCAAGCCTATTCCCTATAATTTAGAAACCTATTAGCCGTCTTACACCCATTCGAAGTCGCTGTAGCATTTCTATACGATATTTCCTAAGCAATAAAGACGAGGCATCGAATGGCAAGTTATTCTCTTTATCTTCCTCGACAAGTTTGGCATCGATTGATCACCGCAGGGGTATGGAAGCCTCGGTTTCCCTGAACGTGATCCAAGAATTGGGGACAGTGCGCATGACTAGAAGTGCTACCACATTACTTCTCACCCAAGACAATAGATTTTGTCAAAAGAATAACTCTCCCCTTGTTCTGCACGAGGGTAAATGTTTCGGGGCGGAACCACTTTCTGCTTATTCGGAGGTAAGCAAACCAGCCCTTTCGGCGTTTCTGATGGAGCCGTATGCTGAATGCTGAGGAGGGGATGGGGTCTCTGAGGTCGACCGATACCTGAACTCGGTGGTTTGTTACCTCAGAACAGCTTCGGAGAGAGGAGGTCCGTCATCTCTCCAACGCTTTGTTCTGAAGTAAGCAAACCACCCCTTTCAGCGGAGCTTGGACGTAGCTGCACCACTTGGGTCATCACTCTGCTGCCGTACCGTCTGAGTTCAGCATTTACATGCGTGGAATCCCGCACTGCTACAGCTGCGACCCCAGTCTCGTTCCACCTAGGAAGCAGCATGAAAATGGTCGTCAACAAGTCCCAAACATTGTCGCGGGGCCGACTTTGTCCCGCCGATGTTTTGCTGAGTTTCCTTGCGAAATTGCTGGCGTAGTGTCTGCTGTTTTGACGTAAGCCATCTCTCTATGGCACTTTCCTCTTAGTGTGTGTCTGTCTGTCTCGAGAATGAACCGGGTGTCAGTTGTCTCATACGACGACACGCCTCAGTTCGACGGTTCATCGTCGTCAACCTAATTTGTTTTCAGCCCATGGCCCTTCCACCTCTAACAGGCGTTTTGAAACCCATGATCTCAACTCTCAGCTGCTGTTTTCGAACGCATACACGCTTAAAACGACAACAACATCGACAAAAGTGATGAGGGGGTTTGGGCGTTGTCCTGCAACCCTGAAGTTCCCCAAGCAATATTTCTGAGATCCAGCGTAATTCATTTGAAAATTGCATGTGAAACCATTCAGAAGGGAAAGTAGCAGTTGTGACTGTTCTTCAAAGAATTTCATCTCACCGCGTAACTTGCACAAAGTAAAGCTCCTAAAATGGAATGCTCTAAAGGAACTCTCCCTACTGAAGGAACTTCGCGTTTTCTAACATGGTAAAGGGGAAAGAGCTCGTTGTGACGAAAATCAGTGGGAATGTGGGTTGGCGCTATCGCAAGGTACGGGGGCCATGGAGTGGCAGTGCATCTGGATTTACGTATAACGTCTCCTTTTTGTTGACAGTGGAAATAATTCTTAGGTGTCAAGGAAAAGACTCCAGGGGGCTAGAGCAACTCTTTGGTCTAGATTTCTGTTCCCTCCTAGGCTTGATCCTAGACGACGCCCCGGTTTTTGCAATAGCGCTTATAGGCTTCCGAGAAGAAGGTTACCCTGCTCGAAAAACCCACCAGGCTACAGCTGAAAATATTGATTGGATGAAGTTGATAGGATGGATAGACTTTTGGCCCTGTGAAGAGACGAAATTAATAGATCCAACAATGTTGCTATCTTTTGTTCTATTTCATAGTCTGAAAAATTTGTTCATTCGAGGAAATTAGGCCAAATCCCAAAATTCGATTTACTTGGGATACTTCAACCAGAGGTTATCCAGAGAATACAGTAAATCAGTCCAAGTAGAGCAACATAAAAGGATCAACGCAGAAAGTAGCACCCTTACAGAGTAAAATCGCTGCTATCTGCGGGACAAGGCTACACGGAGTGCTCGCTTGAAGCTACAAATTATGCCAGCTGAGCTTAGAAATGCTGGATAACAAGTGGACTTCACTGACTCGTGAGGGTACTCAGTAAAACTAATATTGCAAACGGAATACGGTACCTGGTGAAAGTCAGCAGTATTCATGAATTTTTTCCATAGTACATTAAGCAAGGCGGACTAGCCATGAGTTACTGTGCAATCTGCCTGCTCTGGGTCGAAAATCCGTGGGTAGTCCGTGAAAGTAACCCGAGTGTTCCAGTCTTAAGGTTCAGAAACACTGCAATGGCTTTTAGGGGTTCTCCATCGAGAACGCTGTTCCTGTTCGATCTCGCTTCCTTGCCCCCGCAGGAACGAGCTTCCGGAAAGACTTCTGTTGGAGGCTACCCTCCTAGGTTTCAGCAAGGAATGTCTGCGAGGGTTGTAGTAGGATGTGGAGGGTCCCGATTTGTTTTTTAGATACATAAATCTCAGGAAATCTATGATCAGAGATTGAAGCGTTGAGGCAACATCGTATAGCGTGTGCCATCGTTTCACAAAACGGGGGAGGAGCAGGCGACCCCGATGATAACCGCCGTTTCACAC